>JABXWE010067426.1:0-10765 GCA_014611495.1 Limonius californicus
TTTAGATAATCGAGAACCCCATGGTGGTCCTGGCATAATGGACACCCTGTATAATTCGGTATTAAAGGTCTAGATTTGTTTTTAAATTTTTTTTTAAATAACATTGTGTACAATTTAGTTTACAACGTATTGTAACAAAAATGTGCGCTATTATTAAAAAAATAAATTTATAAACCCATGCAGACGCATACATACATTGAAAACAGTTAACCAAAATCAAAAGAACAAAATGTATTAATATTAGCTTATATTTGTTAATGACAAATGAAACTTATTAGCATTTGATATCTGCCACCTAGGCAGGTATACGGCTTAAGTGACCGAAATCAGGTAAAAGTATAATCCCCTTTCATCCCCAGCAGTTTTGTGGCTACATCGGACAAGAAATGTTGTAGGCACATCAGAGGCGCAGTTTAGATAAATCCATCTTATTCAGAACTTTCGTGACTCTCTCTTAGTTTTTGGATCCGCCATTGCGAAAGGAGCCTTAAGGATTTTTGAGGTTTTTGAGTTACAAATCTCATTCAATAGTTTTCAGAGGTCTCTACACTATTGTTAATTTAAAATTTCGTATCAAATTATGAGAAAAAATTCAATAAATACATATCTAACTGCCACGTAAGGATTTCAATTCCTTAAGAGGATCGTAGAGCCACCTGGCTACCAAAAATTAAAAGTTACGTTTTACAGCGACAGACCGTTGTATTCGTTTCCCTGTCCGGAATGGGGTTCAGGACCGTCTACCTGAACGTTGGAATTGTATTATTGGATATGTTGTCTACTAGTTATTGAAAAGCGCAAGTGGAAATGTCATCCATTGACGTAGCTACAGTGATAATAGCAAACCATAATTTTGGCCTATTTTGAGTCACTTAATAGCTTATGCTTTGAGATATCACTAGTTACGCACCATATTGGAAGTATGGAAAAGAAACAAAGTGAAGTATTTTTGGTATAAAAGTTGATGCAATGTAACTATTGCTGGACACGAAATCATCCAATGCCCGATATTGACGTTTGTATCATTATTTTAATACGCACTAATCATTCATGCACCCTAAACTTAACTAACTGAAATACGGTCGCCTCAGCCGGGATTCGAAACCGACCCCCGGTCGGCCGCATTTCACTGTGACCTAGAATGGCAGCGCGTATCCGCACTGCTCCACCGAGGTCTTTTAGTACGTCCTACTACAGCTAGGAAGTGTAAAGAGAATTGCTTCTCGTTACACACCTAACTGTGTTATGTTAATACCGCATATAATAAAAATGTTACAAGTGTCAATATTGGCCATTGGCTGATTTCGTGTCCAACTATAGTAACATTGCATCAATGATTATGAACTTCAAATAAATTGAAAAGTTCGTTCAGTAACTGTTTTCTCTCATATTCAGAAATAGTTAGTAGAAGTTAAAAAAAAATTTCGTTTCTACTAATCTGACACTTACAGTTTGTTCTTCGTACTAATTGCCAAATGACCGAGAACGTACTGCAAAAACAAGACATTTTGTAATCAGATTGTCTAACTGCGTAAAACCGCTAAATTTTTTCATTGCACGTGCTTGGAGTCCTGCGGTTTGTAACGGATGTTGCGCCATCGCCGGTGGCAGTTATAATAAGTTTAGTTCATTTTCTGTAATAATTTATTCTTTATCGCACCCTGCTGTAGTCGTTGCTCTTTTACTTATGGGAAATCTGATAAAGAGCAGCAATTTGTAGATTAATTTATTAAACAAATCGTAAGTCGGGAAAGCATATATTTTTAGGGTTTGTTGCTTTTTTCCGTCCCATTCTAAATGGGGAAGTACTGATGTGGTAAGAAGGTATAAGTTTGGGGGTTTACCGAAAATATCTGTTTTGATTAAGAGATATTTTAAAGCAAGATATTTTAGAAAATGTATGATGTGATCAAATCTATTTCTGAAACAATTTATTCAATTATGATT
This sequence comes from Limonius californicus, assembly GCA_014611495.1. Classification (NCBI taxonomy): domain Eukaryota; kingdom Metazoa; phylum Arthropoda; class Insecta; order Coleoptera; family Elateridae; genus Limonius; species Limonius californicus. Next base: position 1,948 of record JABXWE010067426.1, read on the forward strand.
AAACTTAAGATCCAGAGGTTTATTAAAAATGCAATTACACAAGGGTTATGGCAACATCGTAAACCGGAAGGGGAAGTTAGATTTTCTTTGCTTAGATTTTTTTACATCTTTGCAATTTTGCAGTTGTTGTAGAGCATTATCTAGTAATCGTTTTTAAATAGTCCGAATACAAAATTACGGTCGTTTTTTGAAGAATCCAGGTTTAGGGTTAATTCAGTTGATTGACGTATAATAATGTGCAAAACTTGCTCCAAAAAAAGTTGTAAAAGTAACAAATATCGAATTCCTCTTAATTATAAAAAACCTCTCTTTCAAGATATTGATTAAAAAATGCTTGAGATCTGCAAGACGTTATTGGGATTGATTGAAGACGATCCTTTAAGTAAGTAAAATTGGAAAACCCTTTACCACCACGATATTTAGAACCCCGAACTACGTATTTCGCAACTAAGCTGCCATCTTCAGTAGGAACTAGAACTAACTACAATATCTTCGCCGAGGAATACTTCTGGAGATAAGTCCTTCAACAAATCAACAATTGAAATCCAATTTTTTGGTAGAGATTTCATTGAAATTTATTAACAAAATTAAAACTCTAAAGCTACTTGAAGGCGAAATTCTAAATTCATTCGATGCAAGTGTCTTGTTTCCTAGTATTCCGATTCAACAAACCATGACAAACCTGCAAACAATTTATACCCCGAGCAAACTAACGAATACGTTATGCTAACTATTCTCTGTATGTCCCAAAACTACTTTCAAATAAAGGGCAGGTAACCTTGGGACCTTGGTATATTGTCCTGGTAAACAAAATACATTAAGATCAAATCCTTGTCCGCGCCAAGGTTTCAATAATCTAAGCACACGGCCCTGTTCAGGCAGGTAGGGCCTACGAAAAAATATTGCTCGAAGTTGTAGAGCAAATGCTTGTAAAGGCAGACAAGCTACAGGTCGGTTCTTATCTGATAATGCTGGGTGGAGTTCCCAAATGACAAAAGAAAATTGTAATATTGACAGTTTGAGAAACCGCGAAAGCCTCAAAGAAGTGTGTTTATTGCTTAATTCGCTGCTGCATTCTATCTATCTGCATAAATATTCCCTCTTTGGTTGAAGGTCTCTCTTATGAAAAGCATAGCGTTAATATTTTCAAAAACAGGGAAGATCTTTTAAATTCAGATAGTGGGCCAATTGTGTAAGTCATTTCTTAAAAATAATTCCTTAACCGGTTAGAGGCAACGAACTTGTTAAATTATTAGCATTGAACTTTTGACAATTGTTGGCTTGGTGAAGAACTTATCTTCAAAGGTAATCCTCAGCCAAATTACTTTAGTTAGTTCACGTTCCGACTGAAGATGGCAACCTAGTTTCCGAAATACGTATTTAGGTGTTCTAAATATCGTGGTGGTAAGAGGTTTTCCAGATTACGTTTATTAAATTGAGTCTCTGAGGTCTTACGACGTCTCTTCTTCCTCTTAGTGACCTGTCTCTTGCTATTTCCACTGCTCTGTCTTTTCCCATTCTGGATATATGGGCGTCCCACTCTCTTCTGGTTTGAACCAATTCATTATTAGGTTAAATCTGCAATTGGCTCGTATGTGTTGATTGGGCATGTGTTTTTCGTGCTGTCTTCCTTAATGTTGTCGTTTCAGCAGTCTCGAGCTTCGCGTTTTAGTCGCATATGTTAGTATCGGGTTAAATGTGGTCTTATAAATTCTCGTTTTTATTTCTTTACTTAGTAATTTCTTATACTAAACAATATCAATGCAAAGGTAAATCAGCAATAGTACGAAATCGTAACTTTGAAAATGGGGTAACGTTTTCATTTGTTATTGTTCTTCTACCTTATGTGCGGTACATCTGTACCTGGAACTATTTTTGGCGGTGATGTTATTTTTCCTAGTGTAAAGTTTGGTGATAGTAAAATTATAATTGGTGGCGATATTTTAATCCCTACTATTTTCAAAGGGCGCAGTTTTATACGACAGCGATCCTCTTAACTCTGGATAAAAATTTGGAACAATAGTAGGCGGGCCTAATGTATTTCTTCCGTAGCAGCGCCCCAGTTTGGGTATCACCCAAACCATGCAATCCCCTGGATGTACTTGAGGATATCCGTACCAGCAGTGTCCCAACATGGAACCTCTTATTGTTTACCGTCTCCTCATCCTAATTACATCTTCGGCAGCTATGCAGCTACGCATATATTTATGTGCAGTGTGCAGATATGATTTCTACGACCAGCTGAAGGTTCTTTTGGGACAGTTGCACCCAGCATTTAACTGTCCTCGACGGGGGTGTAATAATAACAGCTCTTGCCTGATGAAAGCTTGGATTGTTAACCAATCATCTTGTGAGTTCTTTACAATTTCTTGGTGTAGCATAAAGCCTAATGTGGTGACGGAGATTAAAAGTTTTGTAGTTTTGCAATACTATCTGCCTCTTCCTTGCTATAGTTACCTACATGCGTCTTAATCCACACCAGGAAGGCGACATTATCTTTTGAGATATCTTCGAGACTTTCATAGCACTATTGTACCGTTCCTGATGTAATTTTTCATCTAATGGTGCTGCTCTATAATCACTCCTAATTCCTAATTTGTGGTTCAAGAATTGCATTTACACCATGAAGTATGCATACTATCTCCGCTTGGAAGACAGTGGCTAACATTATGCTTCAGCGTGGGGTTGGATCCTCGAAAAATTCTCGATTCCAGTTCTATTCTAAGCTTATTAGTAAAAATAGATATACTCATAAGTTGGGTTCCTCTAGCTTTCGCCCATACATTGAAGTGTCTATGTATATTTCGGAGGAGGCCAGTCAACTACAGCTACGAGAAGAGGTTTTTTAACCTACGCCTCTCTAGGATGCGGATATGCCTGCCTCGTTTGCTTTCTTTTGCTCCACAGTCCGGAATCACAACCTCAGATCAAATCTGATGGCGATCCTATAGATTGGTTCTATTTTTCGCGGCAACATTATTGTGAGCCACTATTTCTGCGAGTACTGATTTTGTTTGGTACTATTTAAATGGCGACATTTTTAGACGGCACTATTCCGGCGGCGATACATTTGACAGGGGCTAGAGTTGATAATGGAATATTTTGGTGTAATTTTCATGACTATAGAACTAGTCACAAGACTGACCGAGGAAGAGAAGGAGTTTAGCTGGAATTAGTTGCAATATTTCTAACTTCTACTATTATTAATGAACGCTATTTTAGATGACGGTTGCTATTTTGGGTGCCAATTTTTCTGCAGCTATTTTTGCGTTTCTGTTTTAGTCGATTACATTTTTGCAATCGTTAGTTTGTGTTGTGCTATTTTTAAAGAGCGTAATTTATGTGATGCTATGTATGGTGATGACAATTGTTGATATATTTATATTATTTGTTGCGGCAATTTTACTGGGAGTTATTTTTTGAAGCTACTTGTGGTAGCAATATTTTTACTTATCAGTATTACTGACGGACGTAATTTTGCCATGTTTCTATTTTGATCGGCAACATTTTTTTTCGACAGTGTTTTCGGCGGCTAAATTTCTATCTAACCTCTATTTTTTATGTTATTTTTTGAGTTTATTTTTAGTAGTAACATATATTACATATAACGATATATTCGACAGCAATAATTATCTCTGCGACTATTTTTTATGAGCACTATTTATGTACTATATGCAGCGCAATGTTTGACTAGTCTATTTTTTGGGGCGAATATTTTACACGGAATTATTATTTTTGGAAGAGACAATTTAGTTTGTCAGTTTTACTGATGGGCGCTATTTGTAATAGCACTACTTTTAGTGGCGCTGTATAACGACACTATTGTTCAGACGCTATTGCCTGACCTGCAATCAACAAGAACAAATTGGGGAGCCTTGAAGAAGGCTGGTTTAACCAAAATTTATTAACTACATTAACAGGGCCATCATATAGACGGTAGAATATTATGAGCGACTTGGATATGTGAGAGATTATGTTCGGCACTCTTATAAACAGTTTAAACGGCGGTTCTGTGAAGAGGTTGTATAAATATTTAAGGTTCCTGTATAAAAGATTATAGATTACGTACTCTTCTGCAAAATAAAATACGATCACACCTCACATCTCCTTATTCTTCCCCTGTAGTAGAATAAAATACCACATTGTACATTTTATACTTAGAAATTGCAAAAATTTTCTAATTAAGTGTTAAAACTACCTCACTTATTATTTTGGCAGTATATCGCTGGCGTTATATACTTATTTTTCCTAGCTATATGTTCAGTTGAAATCGTTTTGTCTCCACCCAACCGCACTTGGTTACATGTTTTCTACTTCAGCTGGTACGTGAACCAATGTGTAAAATTAATATCGGGAGAATGTGAATCTGGTGACCAGTTGCTCTGAGAGTGGTAGTTCGATACGTTACTAAACAAACTATAAGTATATACTTTAAGCATTAGAAATAATGTAATTTAAAGTAGATACTGTTTAAAATGTAGGAAAGGCCTGACGCAGTGTTTCGGTCATGTATGTACGCTCTTTTGAAGTGTTCACTTATTTCAAGTATGAAATACTTTGGTTAATTTTCAGGGAACGGTTGCAGGAAAGAAATACAACTTACACTTACTAAGAATAAATATAGATTTATAGAATTTGAATTGTTGAAACAAAGTAGTTAATCAGTAAGCATTGTCAAATAACACGGTATTAGAGTTTCGTAGAGTACACTTATTGATGGTATCGCTATGACCATATAGTTGTAATCCCAAGACACAAAAATCAAATGCATGGTTACACGGAGGGAATCAGTGACAAAAATTAAGTTATTGTGGATTGCGCGTTTTACGAAAGTTAAGGAAACTTATTCGCACATGCCTACTTTTAGCTTACAATAAATGAAGTATATTTGGCTATAATTTGTTTTTGACAAATTGAAACTCTAACAGATTTTTGTAATAAAGGTTCCCTTTTATCATTTACTTGCACGTCACGGAAAATATGGTTTTCGTTGCCTTGTAACATTCTTCGTTTCCCCAAATTCACCCACATATCTATTTTTCATCACTCGCTTTTTCATGAAAGACATTTTAATAATGCGATGCTATAAATAAAACAAGAGCTTTTTTTATATTTCCGACGAATTTTTTGCAGTAGCGCCCAGGATTTTAATATTCCTGCACTTCGTTTAAGCAGTTCTGTAATCTTCCGAAGAGTTTAACGTGAATTTGAGTTTAATTCATTTGTTATCCATTTTTAGATTGTTGTAATTACTTGGTGTGTAAATGAGTTTCGATACAGTTACAACCTTACCATATGGATAAATTGTTAAGTTAAGTTGTTTTAAAGTTTCGTATTGTTAAAAGACCTTGTATATAACAAAACAAACACCAATTTTTGCACTAAAAATACTGTTTTTCTGTGTAAGGCCGATGTCAATATCTTAAATAGCTTGGCCACTACGAGTATCTGAATTTGACTACTTTTGGCAATTAACTCTATTTGGCGGAAGAACTGTTGGAAATAGCGTCATAAAATTTTACATTAGTTTGATCAGCACTGAGTTGGCTTTTCACAATTGCCATAATATACAGTGTTCTATTTAAAAGAACATATGTTTAGTCATACATTTGCGTATATAGGTTCTGACCATGGTCTTCTTTTATGAAAACTATGGCTGGAAATACAAATAAAAAGAAAGACTCCACTGGTTGTAGAAAAATTAAACATAGAAAACATTGTAGAACCTAACATCAAAACACTATACCAAACAAGGCTGGATGAAAAATTGAAAATGAAGAACTAAGACAAAACCACCCATTAGAAATAAATTGGAAAACAATTAGAAATAATATTATGGAGGCAGCAAAAGAAGCTCTTGGAAAGAGGAAAACTCCAAGTTTTATCGATGAAGTTAAAAAATAGCAGTGGATAGGAAGAAAGCCTATCTCCAATACAGAAGCAACCAAGGCCCAGAATAATATGCTAAATATGTACAAACACGAAACAGAGTCAATCAACAGATAAGAAATATAAAGAAGGACTACTGGGAAAAATTTACAATGATGTGGAATAAGACCTGTACGGAGCAGAACTTAAAGTGTGGAAGATGATGTCGAGACAGAAAAAGGAGACCAACAAATACCTACGAATTGAAAATATAGAAGTAGATCAGTGTTTCAAGTATTTTGCAACATTATACACCGAAAGAACAACAAACCAGACAATAATTTCTCCACGTAATAATACCAGCCATTCCCCAGTAATTATAACAATGGAAGAAGTCAAAAAAGCAATAAAAAATTTTAATAACCACAAATCATCTGGCCCGCACGGTATAGCAAAAGAGCTATTAAAATATGGCAACGAGAGTCTCATGACACATATACAGCTACTATTTGAACAAATAATAGAAGAAAAAATCCCAATGCAGTGGAAAGAAAGCATTAAAACAAGGACCTATGAAAAAGGGAAAAAGAACCAACCAGAAAATTCGGGTGGAATGCCATTGCTCAACTCAACCCTTAAGCTACTAACGAGTATCATCAACAACAAGCTGCAAGGCATAATTGAGATAGCAGAAGAACCACAAGGTTTACGACGAAACAGAAGCACTGTAGAATGTAGATGCAAAATGTTCCACAGAAACTAATCAATCTGCTGCGAGACATCAATAGTGAAAACACAAGTAAAGTACAAACTTCCAAAGGCTTTACCAAATCAATATCAATTGGCGAGGGAATAAAACAAGGGGTCTCACTTAGCCCGCTACTCTTCAATCTCATAATGAAGAAAATAATACAAGCAATACGACATAAAAAAGGACACAGAATGGGCCATAAAAACATGAATATTATATTCCACGCAGATGACGCTGTACTAATAGCAAATAATGAAGATAATCTACAAACACTTAAGGCGACACAAGTAGCAGGTTGTTTAAGAAACATTGTATTGAGTAATAAATATATGAGTACGGAGAGCAAAATATAGATATATAAAACAAACATACGCCCAGTACTCACTTTTGCAAGCGAAACTACAGCTGAAACAAAAAAAAGTAAAACAGAAACTGCGTACAGTAGAAATGAAAGTTCTAAGAACTATAACAAATATATCGATTCAAGACCGACAAACGAATGTATCCATAAGAGAACGCTGCAATATCCAAGACATAGTAAAATGGACAAACAGAAAAAAGAAGGAATGGAATAACTATGTAGACCGGATGCCAGATGACCTAATAGCGAAAATAGCCAAAGCACAAAAAGCAATTGGACAAAGACTACCAGGACGACCATCAAAAAGATGGGCCCAAAGCTGGTTCTCGTCATCTACAGAATGACGCAGAAGAAACAGGAATATTCCTTTTGAAAAGAAGAAGAAGAAGATATCTTTAGTGTAATACTCTACATCTCCTTGTATAAAATATGCATAAGGGGTGTATGTATTGTCCAACAAAAACAGAATCTTAATATGTCGTCTGAGTGAGGAGCTATCTTCCGGGCACACACCGATGGGGCCGCCTGTGTCTTCTTCTTCAATAATGCCGTCTCCAATTAGAGGTCGGCAACCACCTGGCTAAACTCTCCACGACCCATAACCGTTCCGCATTCATACCTGTCCACATTCTTATGTTTCGAAGCCATGACAGTCTGTTTCTTCTTATTCCTCTTTTACCTTCCAGTTTTCCTTTCGTTATCAACTGTGGAAGGCTATATTTGCTGTTTCTTAGGATGTGGCCAAAATATGCTGTTTTTCTCCTTTTAACTATAGATTGATTGATTGATTAATAGCAGGGTTTTGAAGTGGGTTAGTTAATCCAGTTTACACTTCGACTCTATGATATTTTGTGCGCACCCAATCCTTTCAAAGCAGATCTGTGCCCTCGACGAGTTGCAGTTGTCTCACGAAGTGTTCCTCCGAATAGCTGCTGTCTCTTGCGGTAAAGTGCTGGACAGTCGAATATTATGTGTGAGTCTGTTTCCTCCTCTTCTTCGCATAGTCTACAGAATGTGTCTCCTTTGTATACACCGATTTTGTGAAGGTGTTTCCGCAGGTGGCAGTGCCCTGTTATAAGTCCTACCAACCGTCTAATCTCAATTCGTCCTAGATGGAGGACGTCAGTTGTTAGTCTGCGAGAAGGCATTCCAATTATTTCCTTCCCCAGTTTTTGTCTCTGTACTACCTCCAGAGAGAAATGTGTTGTGTAATAGTCCACAATTTTATTACTGTTCGGATGTTTTATTTGGGGATACCGAATGCAGGTTCTGGCCCTATAAACAGGGTGGATGCATCGATTTTCGCGAAGGAATCTGCTTTTTCGCGTCCCTCTACCCCCGTGTGCCCTGGCATGCATACGAGCTGAACTACGTTCTTCTCACACAAAGGTGTCAGGAGTACTATAGATAGTAATTCTCTTTCTCTCCCTGTTCTTCTTAATACTTCCGCGTTGCCACTCTCTCAGTCCACGATACCTTAGCACCCTTCTTATTGTCCACATCTCGAATGCTCCTATTTTCTTCATTATAGCCTTATTCAACGTCCAGGTTTCCACTCCATATAGCAGGATTGACCATACATAGCATTTTACAAATTTTATTCGAATCGGAAGATCCAAGCTCTTATTGGTTACCATACTTTTGAATTTTATGAAGGCACTTTGTGCTAGTTCAATCCATTTATTTCTTCGTCTGCGTCTAACTCATCATTTAACCAGTATCCAAAATACTTGTATTTTCGTACTTCGTACCCTTTCAATTTGTTTACCATTAACAGCGAGATGTATTCATCCAGATGGATTGGGGAAAGAAGAGGAAATAAGATATAGAATACAACA
>JABXWE010067438.1:0-12626 GCA_014611495.1 Limonius californicus
GACGATCCTACGCCTTAGAACAAGCATACAAACCAAGATAGAAGAAGCTACGTGTGTGAATTTGCGCATATCTACTTTGAGAAGAATACTTTTGGAGTCCGATGATATAGAGCACGAAAGAAACCTCTGCATTCCGAGACAGAGACTCAACCGTTTACAATGGGCAAAGAAAAATGGTCACTGGACACCAGAACACTGGGAAAAGATGCTATTAAGTGATGCAGCCACCTTTAATATCAATCCTTATGCTGGTAATACGTATATTCAAAAGTTTCCTAGCATACTTCCAGCAATAATCCAACCTCTGTTATGGTATGGGAGTATGTATGTCTGTTGAAGGAGTTGGTCAACTGTATGTCGTCTCTGGGATTATGAATGCTACAAAATATTCATTGAAGTACTGCAGAATAAGATATAGCCTAGTGGGAAAGATTTGTTTCGAAAAAAAAAGTTTATTTTCCAGGATGTATCTTGCCATATAGCAAAAGTGGTTGAATCTTGGATATCGACCAATAAAGTCGATAAAATTTATTAGCCAGCAAATTTCCTAGACTTTAATCCTATTTTAGACTTGTGGCAAAGCATAGCTAATAGACATGGTTGAAGAACTTGGAAATGTGGTAAATTCCATGCCAATAGATGCACATCAGTCATCAAGAACAAGGGTTGGCGTATAAAGTATTACATTGTTCTAATATTAATTAGATGTTTTGTAATATCGAGGTTTCAGCTTAAACTAGAATACTAAATTGTACATAATTTTGAAAAAATATTCTATTTAATTGTTTTTCCTTAACAAACAAAAATTTGATCGAAAGGCTTTACTATATTACTCTGAATATTTGTGTGGATATGTAAAGGGTCATCACATAAAAACGTTAGATTCTACTGCAACTTTGTTGTTTTGAAAGATATCTGAAAATTAAAAAATGATTTATAAACTAGTTTTTCAAGAGAATTCAAAAATGTTTATCAAAAAAAAAACAGTTGCAGGGATATAGTTATCAACATTTTTTTTTCTTATAGAACATGCTGTATATTGTTGTATCTTCCGAATCTTCATTTTTCCTGCTTTCATCTTTTTTCCTCATTAATTCATTCTACCTTTCCCCCCTCCCCAGAACCGCTTTTGCAGGGGGATGCGGGCGTCCCTTACATACTAACCATTCATGCAACATGCACCCTAAACTTGACTAAGTGAAATACGGTCGCATCAGTTGGGGTTCCAACAGGCGACCGATCGGCCGCATTTCACTGTGACCTCGAGTGACAGCGCGTATTCGCACTGCTCCACCGAGGTCCCTTCCTGCTTTCATCTATATAAATGTGTAAGGCTGTTATCTTATATTGTTTACGAGATATTGATAATTAAATAAATCAAACCATATTGTTGTTTGTTGCTAATAACGAAAGGTTTGATATGGCAGCAAAATGGGGCTCGGCCATATAATATAAGAAAAGTTATCGTATATTTAAACTAAAAATCTGACAAAAATAACGGTATCCGGAATGGTTTGGAAAATATATGACACAGTGGCCGACGTATAGTCCTGACCTACCATTTTTGTAGGGCTATTTAAAGGATATTGCCTATAAAAATCGACCAGCAACTATTTTGGACAGCATCAAATTCAGAAGGCAGTTGCTAGCATTAACCAACATGCTGAAATGATCGAGAATAGTTTGGAAAATATAATTCAATAGTGGAAGGGTAGCGGGGTATATCCTACTCCGTGCATTTTTGCGCGAACCGAACGAAACTTTGTAACTTCAGATTAGCCAGCGGGTATAAATTCAGAATTTTTGGAATGAAAGTTCAGTTCCATTCCCGCTTTCCAAGTATTCAACAGGACTACTCCGAGAACAAGGTACAGCATATCCGACAGTTTTAGAGGTAAGGAATTATTGTATTTTGGCACTCTGATTTTACCGTTCACATTTTGTATGTCCGTTCTCTTTCTCAACCGTAAACCTCTTACTCTCTATTACACCTTTACCCTGCAGAAACGCCGTCGCTGCGACTGTCCTGAGGCGGTGTTTTCTGTCCCTTTCTTTCCCCTTGCGGCTGCGACTGACCTGACGCAAGTAACCCATCCCTGCAGAAACGCCGTCGCTGCGACTGTCCTGAGGCGGTGTTTTCTGTTCCTTTCTTTTTTTTCCCTTGCGGCTGCGACTGTCCTGACGCAAGTAACCTTTCCTACGGACGTACCGTCGCTGCGACTGTCCTGAGGCGGTATTTCCCATCCTTTCAAAATCCAATTATCCGGAGAAAGAGCACCGTGACTTTTAAACTGATTTAATACCGGGGTTTGAACCCATAGTGCCAAAATATGTAATTTCTTTCTCTATTGCTACTGCAATAGTACCGAGCTGACATACAGTTCTCTGTATCACAGGTATCGTAAAGACTACCGTATTTGTACCGCTTTGCTACCGTAATTTGTACCGCTTTGCTACCGTAATTGCTTCCGCTTTGCTACCGTAATTGCTTCCGCTTTGCTACCGTAACCATATGCGCTTTGCTACTGTTACTGTTGATATGTTCTGTCTTAGCCGTTAGTTTTCCTGATTTAAACTGTGTACCATTTTTTTTTTCCTTGTTAATTACAATATATGTATTCAAACCGTTGTTGCTTGATTTGTTTTATGAGGAAGGACATATAAACATTTAGACCGAGTCTGGGATGACAGGTAATAGTATAAACGAATCCCTGGATACCGTCATCTTCAACTGAAGCTACCTAGGTCTTCGTCATCTTTACCAGGACAACGAAGCTACCGCGGAGAGTAAACTTCGACATAAAATCTGGCGCCCGAGGCATCCGCAGCGCGTGCACGTTATAAGCAGACGTGCATTCGCATCTATCCGTTTAATTAACCCAGAAAAAGCGTCACAAATTTGAATTTTTTGGAATAATTTGGAAAAAAGATATAGGTTATGTGTGGAAAGCAAAGAAGGCAGTTTGAACAATTTCTGTAAAATATATGAGTATTTATAGATTAATTGTAAGTGACTATATTATCCGCAATTATATAATTACAGTAAAATTTCATTTAGCGCTTAGGATGCGTTCCTAGACGTCAAAGCGCTAAATGAAACAGCGTTAAACGAGGTCATTTTAACACGTAGAAAATAGGGAAAAGGGAAACGCGACCAAAAATAAACAAGTTTTAAGTCATTTTTATATTAATTTGCATAATAATATATGTTACATAACATATAAACAAATGCACATTGAAATATATAGTTCATTTTTGTGATCGAGGTCCTGGCTCTTCTGTAATTCTAGTGTCATTTCACTTTCTTTTTCTCTCGTTAAGCAAATGTCGGTAGCAGGAGATCGCATCCAGAACGCCCCGTCTTGCTGTTGCACTCCTTTCAAAATCTAGATCATTCGCTACAATTTCATCAACGATTTCGGTTATCGTTACCAAACTTTTACTAAGAAAATCTGTAGCAAGTTCTTTGGGTTCTTCTTCACTCCAAATCGTATTAATGGATACTGTTTCACTGCTAATGAACACGCACCAAACAAACATAGATTTAGGGGAAGTACAGCGCTACGACGAATTGCCACCTTTTGCTGATTGGTTCATGTTCGGGAATAATATACAGTGTGTCCCAAAATGTACCGGCAATATTACAAGCATGCATTCCAGAACTTATTTAGAATCGAAAACTCCTTATAAACATATGTCCTAAACGTTAACCGTTAAGGGGTTATTGTGTATTACATAATTTATGTGGCTAAAATTTTAGTTCAACGAATTTTATGAAATACTGATCTAGTTGCCATTATCGCATCTTTGGTTGGCAACATGTAAACATCGTTTTAACAAATTATTGTGATTCATAATGCCAATGTTAACTTCAAATGAAGAATATGCAGATATTCATTATGTTTACGGTCTGTGTAATGGAAATGCTCTAGCAGCACAACAAGATATCGTAGAAGATATCCCAATAGACGACTGCTTACGCGTGCAGTTTTCTTTAATTCACATCGTAAGCTGAGGGAACATGGCACTTTCAATGCAAGGCATGCAGGAGATGTCGATGATGAACAAATTCTTGATTTATTACAAGAAGATCTGTCTTTAAGTGTGCGAAGAATTGGATTACGTACTGGAATATGTAGAAACCAGGTTTGGGGAATAATAAGAAGTGCTCGCTAACATCCATATCATCATCAAAGAGTTCAAGCACTAGGCAATGATTTTGAAGCTCGTTTAAAATTTTGTAATTCAGTACAAAATAATCAAAACCTACAGCATATTTTATGAACCGATGAAGCTTCTTTCACACAAGATGGTATCAATAATTTTCATAAATGGGCTGCAGAAAATTCACATTTAAGAAGACGCTCGCATTTTCAACATAGATTTAGTGTTGATATGATAGCTGGTATTCTTAATGATCGTCTGATTGGACCATTTGAACTGCCACACCGTCTGAATGGTGCGAATTACGAATATTTTCTAGAAAACTCTTGACTTTTATTACTGGAAGATGTGCCAACACGATGGGACACTACCACATCAATGTCTTCTTGTTAGAGTTCGGCTTAACGCACATTTTCTGGGAAGATGGATTGGAGTAGGAGGACCCGAAGTATGACCATCGCGTTCGCCGGACCTGACTCATTATAGTCACATGAAACAGATTGTTTATGCAACTGATGCAGTAGAAGAATTACGCCAAATAATACAGCAGGCTGCCGATATTATCAGGAATAACCCACCAACCATATTAAGATCGCGGCGATCTCTTTTGCGACGTGCGGCTTTTCTTGTAAATAAAATAATAAAAATATATTAAAAAAAGATTTATTTCGTAAAATTCATTGAACTAAAATTTTAGCCACATATATAATGAAATAAACAATAAGTCATTAACGGTTACGTTTAGGACATATACGGACTTTTCGACTCTAAATCTGTTCTGGAGTTCATCTTTGAAATATTGCCGAACATTTTGGGACACCCTGTATACATTCTTATATATACATAATTATATACGCATCAATGAAATGCCGCGATAATTTGAATCAGACTAAATTTTGAGCTTTTTTAGACTTCGCGCAGACCGCGTTATATCGAGGAGGTGCTAAACGAGGTCTTACTGTATCGATCCATTGGTTACAAAATATTAAAAAATACGAGTTTAATACAAGTTCTCCCCATCTCCTCATGTGATACAGGATTTCCTTATAACACTGTATAATATTCAAGATTATTGATAAATAAATTTCATTCATTAATTTTTTTAAAATAATATAATGTATGTAATTTGCGTCGATTCGGAAATATGAAGAGGTTACACTAGATCAAAATACACTAAAAAGAATATAAATGTATATAGGTAGATTATTAATATCAAATAAAGCAATATAAGGAAAGGAAATGTAATAAGCTGTCTTTTTCATTTTTCATAAATACTATCTCGAAACACTTTGATCTGCGGGCAAGAGTGTTCACAGTTTATTTTAATTAAAAGTTGGTGCATAGCGTTGACTTTGTAGCGGGGCTAGAGGCTTGGAATTTATAATTGTGTTCGTCTTTGAGCTCGTGTTCTTCGTAGAGTTATCGCTTACCATTCGGTTTCTTTACTCTTAGACACGGAAAACTTTAAAGCAAAGAGAGGGGAGTAATTTTTAAAATTGCAAAATCTCTTTGTCACTCTGTTGTATTTCCAGCCTCGCGAACACAGGGCGATTTAAATCTGTTTTGTTAGACAAGGCTCGCAATGTTTAATAAGAATTTTAAGTACCGAACTAGCGGAAGTAGGATCAATCTAGACATCGAACACCATAAGACGATATAGTTATGAACGTGATCGGCATTCGCATCGAAGATGCTTCCGATTTTTCGAAAGTAACGACGTTCTTGCCTAGCAGTAGCAAAAATATTTTACATAATGCGTATGTTCTTTTACCTAAATAAAAGTTCTTCAAGTCATATTACAGCAACGTAGTGCAACCATAAATTACAAAGAACACATTCACCTAAGAGGCGTTCTTCAATGAGTTGTTGGATATCTCCTCCACCCACTGCCGCTATTATAGCAGCCGTTAGCCGTGTCGTTATATGGGTAGAAGTCGCCAGCGCTTTGGCGGTAAGTCGTTAACTGCATATGTCCCGCATGAAAATTTCTATATGTAGTTTATGACCACGTAGAAACCACATCGAGCTTTCTGTAACGATTCTCAAATGATGCAGTGCTATACACTGAATCGAATATGACCTTATTTAAATTCATTTGTCGGCAATTAGGTATACCGTCCTCCGACTTTTACACCTAACGTTATTACTTTCCCATATTAGATAACAAGGGAATGTACTGTGATTATGAATTTTTTAGTCATTTTATTACACACTTTTTTTGAATCTGTTCGATATTTCAGGAACTATACGAAATGTGAAAGATGCTTCATATGCCCATATTCGAAACGACAGCAAAGTTGTGAAATCGAAAACGCCATATCGTCCCAGGTTCGAATCCCACTGACGTAAAGTTCACATTAATGCCAAGAGACCGTGAAAGATTGTTATATAGAAAATTCAGTTATGGAACAACAAAACGTTTAAGTTGTCAAAACTGCTTAAATACGACAACCACCTGTACTTGTACAGGTTGATTTAACTTTGTTGCATATTCTAGAGCCTCTTTGTTTAGCCCTTTTCATTCCTGCTTCTGTCTATTTTCAAATATACTTAAACAATTTCTGCTTCACTTTGCCATTTTATGATCTTAGTGCTACGAGTACACTATGCAAAAATGTAATTGCAACTACAAACAAAATTTGCGAAATTGTATGCACAGGCTTAAATACAAATGTACGAGTATTCATTATTGACTGGGGTTGGAAAATCCCCGATGACGGTGGTAAAGTAACTTATAAATTTTGCGACAGACACGATATAGGTACATGACATTAACATTTATTATCTTTAGTGGGAAAAATAGCCCGTTTTCAAATTTTTAAAACAGAAAATATTCGTTAAATTAGTTCCATATAAGGGGCCAAAATAACCTTAAAAGATCCCTCAGTGTACGGATCCATCGAAAAATTCAATAAATGAAAAAGTTCACTATTAGAAGTTCGAAATAGAAAAGCTCTACTCTATATATGTACCTCATTGGCCGTAGCGAATTTTCAATAGTAAATAATCAATACTATATTGCACTAGCTGTGGTTTTATTGTTTAAGCTATTGGAAAGAGTCGCTGTTTGTCTACTATAGTCAATATATAGAGGAGATGGTATATGATAGTAATATAGAGCTTCAAAAATAAAATGGTCAAAATAATTCTTTTATTTAATTTATTTATTTTTTATTATATATTTTTTATTGATTTATTTTAATAATTCGAAATTTTTCCTGAAATTGTATGTTGTTGTAGATGCTTCTTTATATGTATTTGTATGGGCCCTGTTTTTATCCGGCTTTGCTTTTGTGAACGCTATTGTCGACGGTGACATTTTTACCCCGCTGTATTATTACCCTGCGCTGTTTTACTCTGGCGCTATTTTTGAGGCGCTATTTTGACCCCCAATCGCGCTGATTTCTTAAGTTTGTGACAAGGGCCACATTGTTAATAAATCGTCGCAGCCTAACTTGCTCTGATGATTCCCAAATGCCGGCAAAACACACCATTTTTATATAGAAGAAGTAGAGAGAAGTAGAAAGTAGTAGAATGTGGTGGTACCGCAGTTGGTAGAGCGCTCGCTTTCTGAGCAAAACATTGATTGCGACTTGGGTTCGACTCTCCATTATAAAAAGCTTGTGCTGCAACCCTCCATACACTATTCTCAATCCGGTTGGCAACCGTAGGATCTTTCTCATTCAGATTCGGCGTTAAACTGTAGGTCTCCCGTGTTTCTAACTTAGCGTTGAGGAGAAACACGTAGTCGAGAAGAGGCCGATTCACAAAAGTGGGACAAAGAGGCTGTTAACGGTGAACCATTCTTTAAGTATTTGTTCTCATAAACTAATGTATATAGGTAATGTTTTACTCCATTTCGGCTGTAGGATATTTGTAATTTTTTAAGGCTTTATGCATATTTCCGACTCAAATTACGATATTTATTGAATCCAGATTATTTGGCTATTTCCTTGGACCATAGAATATCAGTTTTTCACTATTATTACCCTATAAGTTTGATATTTATATACTTGACATAATATCCTTTGGCCAGCTGTCCAAGTTTTGATATTTTTACAAAGCTGATACCGTCGATACCCTGGACTCAAAATTATTACTTTGTTGAACACTTTTACTATGAGACCGACCACTTACATTGAAATCTAAACACTTATTTAATGACCCTATCACTTTCTCCCCTTCTTTCGCTTTTGCCAATCTTTATTTCCGGCAGTGTGTTGTGATTGTCTCTCAAACATTTTCAACTGTAATTATAACTATACGTATGGGTTCTCATTAATTGTAGCACAATTTGTTATTTAACAGCACAGGAAGATAAAAATGATATTATATTGTTATACAGGAAGTGTAGAGACTCGATATATGTTTTCATTTTTATATAATAGACTCCGACCGCCCCTAGAATTTGTCCGCCCTTGTGTAGTGCACCCATTGCATTTCCGCTGGAACTGCTCTGGCAGTAGTTTTTAAGCGAATTTTTAAGCACAAATAAAACAATTAAAAATAGCGGTTTTAAACACTTACAAGCGTAAATTAAAAAGCATTAGAAGGGCACCAAAACCTAAAAAAGGCATTAAAAATTCCCAATCTATTAAAGCCAAAGGTTTAAAAACTTTCTAATATTTATACAGGGTGATTCTAAACATGTTTGAAAATCTTTAAATATGTATAGGTAAGGGTATTTAACACCTAAATCACCTAGTACTTTTTTAATTTGGCACCGTTACAGAGGTATGGCGCTCCGAAGTTTTTTTACATTAATTTTTAAAAATGTAAATAACTTTTTTGTTTCTTGTCCAATTTGGATAAACTTTGTTGTTTTGGAAAGCTAACAGTTTAAGCTTAACTTCCAATGTACAATTGTGTGTGAAAAGTGGATGAAATTGGGCCAAGAAGTGAAAAATTTGGTATAAAAATTTGTAAATTAGGTGTACCTATTTAAATTGTCATTTATATTCAAAATCGTGTTAACTAACTCTTTAAATATTAAAATTAAAAAAAATGGGTGGAGACATTTTTCTGGAAAATATAATACTAGTTCTGAAACTGTAATAAAAACTTAGGGGAACGATCTCTTTTCCAATATATGCTCCAACTTATAGAATTTTAAATCAAATTTTAGGCCAGATTTCATCCACAATTAAGCTTGGACTGTTAGCTTTCCAAAACAACGAAGTTCATCAAAATCGGACAAGGAACAAAACGTTATTTACATTTTTATGAACTGATATAAAGAAAACTTGGAAACCCCATATCTCCCGAGTTAAATAACCTCAGCTACATGCGTTTAAAGTTTTTCGCACATATTTAGAATCGCCCTGTATCAGTGGCGGCTCGCGGGTAAAAAAATAGGTGAAGTGCTATTAGAATAACCCTAATAATGACAAATAGAAAAAATATAATTCAATGTCAACTTACCTAGTTTTTGTAGACCAAGCCTATCCTTCTATCCTTTAATGCAGCAAAATTATTTACTATGTCTTCGTAAAATGGTTGATTTTTTATTAATTCTAATAAGAGTTCTTTTTGAATTCAAATATTTGCCAAAGAAGAAAGCCTATCTTGAGAAACTGCATTTCTTAAGTAGGTTTTTATTCGTTTAAGACAAGAAAAACTTCTTTCCACTGAAGCACTTGTTGACGGAATGGTTAATATGAGGTAAAAAAATTTGTAGACTTCGGTAAAAATTTCTTTGTTCTCATTGAGATTTTCTAGTAATTCTTGGGTCTGTAAATTGCGATAACTTTCATTTAATTAAATATTTATTATTATTTAAATATTTTGCCATAAAATTGACCTAAACTTTCAAATGCTTTAGACGGAAAACACGAATCATATTGTTCGAATTTCGTAATATCAGCCCAAAACATGAATTGTAACTTATAGCAGCTTGAAACCTTACTTCCATTGCCATTACAATGTGATCCAGTACTTCTAATTTCATTATTTATCAGGCTAACGTATTCGCACTTAGGGCGCTTAGATATATCGTTTTGTGTTATTTCTATTCCCTTAGTCTTTTGGAAGAGTGTATCAAAGAAATCGTCATTCCTTTCCTCTTTAATAGTTCAATAGTTTTATTTATTTTTGTAATACAAAAATTAATATCCAATGATTTCTTTTGTAGAACATCAAATAATATGTCAGTGACAGAGAAAATATCGTTAAATACTACAGCTAAAAATGTGAATTCAAAATTGTCGAAATCGTTTAAAAACCGACGGTCAAACCCGAACATGCAGTTCAGCGGCTGATTGCGACTGAACTCTTCACTTGCGCGATTCACCGTGAACCAATTGTAGATATTGACGTAGGCGTTACCATGGCAACGCAGGTATATGTGCAGAGATAAAATACGTTTGAGGTTGACTCTTCACTACAATTGCATGAGTGTTGTAGGTAAGATTGTGTATGCTCACGGTGTTTACGATCACGGACTGCATTTAAAATTTAAATTTTAAATACAAGGGGGACCAGAAAAAATGTAATGTGTTTGTTTTCACTAAGCTTATTGTATCTACGATTATGTATGCCATAAATAAACGACTCCTAATAGGTGTAATGCCGATAAATAATTTGTTATGTAATTTAAATAAATATTCGCAATTGAATGAAAATTTTATGTGAAGAGGCATTTAACCTACTTCACTTGGCGAGCCGCCACTGCCTTATATATATAAAACACATTTTTGTGAATATTAATTGAAACTGAATTTTGTTTTCCAGATTGGTAATTAAATCACATTTCCATAGATCGCTAAAGGTTTTTAAATATCGATCAGGAGAGTTAAGGCAGCGTGGTCTCCGGTCAGTACTTGATGGGTGACCCGAAGGTTGCGTTAACGCGCCGCCTCTCTCCCACGAGGATTGATCACTATGGGAGAGTAGACCAACAACCCTCCTTATGGTGTAGGCCCTTGTCCAACAATGGGATGTTGCGGGCTAATAATAAAATAAATGATAAAAGCAATCCAAACATCTACGTTACAAACCCTCATTATATCCGAGATCTCGTTGTACCCGAGGTGTAGGTATAAGTGGATTACCAGTATCCAGCTAAATTGATAATCATCGTTAAGCCATGATGCAGAAATTCAAACATGCTCTAAGTATATATGATATATACTTGTGCATATTTGCCAAAATTGATTATTTGGGTAACTTCTTTTCCGTATGAAGTTACAATTAACTGTTTTTATTAGCATGGAAACTGGAATTGTCAAATAGTAATTTACAAACGAAAGATAAAAATTATTTTATTTTATATTAAATATTTAATATTTGTTGGAGTTTTCACCAACCACCATTTACACTTGTACTGTAAAATGGGATCCAAAACATAATTTTGGCATTAACATTTTTTATTTATTATACTGCTTTATTTCATAGTCTTTAGTAGACACTATCAGATTATTATTTGTGTATCGACAGCTTCCAAGAATTCCATCGTATCCATAGATTTCTCGGGCTCACGGAATGCGTTACTGTAGCAACCAGGTTTTCCCAGCGGTACGAACAATGAAATCAGCTTTTTCCAAGATGATGTCACGTTCACTGGGAAGGCAAGAGGGGTTGATGGACGCATCCCATCAATACGAAGACTACCACTCTTACACCGACACTACTGCGGAGAGGTCGATGGTATTCAAGTGGTTCATATTTCATTATTATTATTATTTGTGTCCCCGTTGTTACGTTGTATGTAACAAACGCTAAAGTGGTGACCCCGACGTGACCTGAACTTAACAGCAAATTAATTTTTTTCCCTATTATGTTTACTTGTGTGCTTTTTGTGTATCCTGTGCGTCGTCAATGCTACAACGACATGGTGCCGGAGACCAAATATCCGACGTAACTGAGTAGGTTCTACAACTCAAGAGCCCGCCACTACTAGGCTTGATCCGGAAGTCATTCCAAGCGCAGCAGCTCGCCGGCTCACAACGAACCCGCAGCAACCGCGGTTAACAATGAATCTCGTTGCGCGGACCTTGCCGCCCTTGCAACGGTCGCCGTTCCTGTGGGTCCAGCTGATATCCCTGCTCACGCAGAATAGACCGCTTCTGCGGGCCCAGCCGCCTCGGTCTACGCAACGCTGGCCGCTTCTGCAGGCTTAGCCAATCACGCTGATCTCGCTGCCCGTGCTTCTGTGGACCCTGATGATCTCGCCACCTACGCAGAATAGACCGGTTCTGCGAGCCCAGCCCCCTCGGTCCACGCAACGCTCGACGCCCAAGCTGATCTCGCGACCCGTGCACGCCGCTTCTGTGGCCCAGCTGATCTTGTCGCCCACGCAGAATATACCGCTTCTGAAGGCCCAGCCGTCTCTGCCCACCCAACGCTCTTACGAACTCGACCGCCCTCGCATATATCGCTGCCCACGCAGAGTAGGCTGCTCCTACGGGCAAATTCAACTTAGATGTCCACGTAGAACACGACACTGCTGCGCCCCCCCCCCCCCC
>JABXWE010067444.1:0-10062 GCA_014611495.1 Limonius californicus
AATTGATTCGGGTAGCGTGTTATTTTCGTATGGACTTATGTATACCTGACGTCTGAAGCTGAGGATATGAGTGTACTCGTTTTCTTGAATTCCTGCTCGTATAAAATTGATCGGCGACAGTGTTTTGATATCTTTATTGCGTAGTGCTTCGTCTATTACTTTGTGTGGGATGGTAGGGCACACATTTGATAGAATGATGCGTTGGGCGGGCTGGATCATAGGGCGAATGGTTATGTTATTATTTTCTATATTGATGGATTTAAATTTTTGGGTGAGTGACTCTACTATTTCTTTGGTCTTTAGGTATATGCATATTCTGTTATTCGATATGCGAGAGGCAAATAGTATGTTTTTAGGGCTGACTAATGTACCTACTTTCATGATGTAATCTTTGATTTTGATTCCGTCGACTGAGTTCATAATTATCGCTTGGTCCTTTTTTGGGAAATTTTCATTGTCGTTGGTAGTGCTAGCAAAGGTAGGATTTGATGTATTTTGGGAAATGGATTGATTATTTAAATCGGTCATGTTTATAATCTGGGTATGACCCCTGTAGTCAGAGATCAATACCCGTTTTAATCGCCGAAAAGAATTCGCGTGTTAAATAGATAGCAAATTTTAAAAACTCACAGATTGTATTCTTATCACCATAGACACGTGGTTTGAAATCTCACTGTTGACCGCAGAACACGTCCGTTCACGGCCGTAGTCGGTCTCGTAAATGCTTTATTGATTTAATGAACACCCTGAAAGATGTTTGCCTAGGTCTTGAAACTAGTCAAGGGTAGTCAATCTATCAATTCAGCAATATCTTGATTACTATCCATCACTGTGATCAAATTTGATTACAAATCAATCTACCTGTACGATTCAGGATGGAATTGCAAGAAATTGTCAGTCCAAGACCTAGAATTTTCGTCGGCATGTCTAACAGTAAACCAAAACCTATAAATAAATGGATAAGAGTGAGTTGACCAATTCTTCTATTTCTTCTTTACTGCTTTTTATGTTAGGGAACGCATTTTATTTTATGGTAGCTTAGAAACTCTATTGTAATTAATTAATAATATACGAGATTTTATAAAATAAAACGGCAAATGACCGTGCAGCGCACTGTTTAGCCAAAAGTTTGTTAAGCTGTGAGGTGAAACATGTTAATGTAACCTTCGTTTAGTAGTCTGATAGGTGTCATCTAGATCACATTCTCAGTAACTGAGATTCACACTCGTAATACATATCTACTTGAGGTCGACCAAATGATAAGTTAATGTTTTCCTTAAAAATGTTTTTGTAATATTCATACTTAATCTTTGTTTGTGGTTTCTTTCGCAAAAAGAGGGAAAACATTATCTTCGTTTCTTCATATTTAGTTCAGGGTCCAAATAATAATTCTCACGTGTACTATAATGCGTTTCTTTTACGGGAAATGAAGATATATGTTCCATTACAGCAACAATTTCTGAACCTTCCATAGCATTACCACTTCTGCTTTTTCCACGTTCATCTTCCGGTGTCTTACCCTGCGCTAATAAATGTCGAATTCTTTTAATTCTTTCACCAGTAACGGCATACAAATTAGAAAAAGCTGTTCCCCACACAACTCTTCTTTCGCTTTAACCAAGAACATTGTAAACAAATGAACTGGTTGCGACATTTTCATGTCCGCCTTTCTTGGACATCGACGTTGAATTTTTTCTACTGATAAACCCCCTGCAAACCCTGCAAAAAAGATCTTGCTCATTTTTGGTAGCAATGTAATAAAATTGTTTTATAATGTCAAGCTGTTTTTCTACCAACATTTTTTCCATAAACCAATTTTTGGAGTTGCACGGCTTCCCAGTTGTCTTTTATGAGACTATATTTTCCTTGTAAGTTTTGTACAACACGCCCATTACTCGCGCCTCTTTTATTTTATTTCTTGTGTAATCCTCTTCATGTCTCATTCTTTTTTTTCTTTTGTTCACCACGGGTGAGCCACTATCACTAATATTAAATTAATAAGGTTTCACAGAAACTTGCTGCAATACGGCCACTTCTAAACCAGAAAATTGACAGCTACGATTAAAATGTGACAGCAATTGAAATCGCCGCCTTGGATTTTCGTTGTATGCATACACAAGCTAAGTCCAGGACCAAGGTTGTTTCGTGCATTTGCTTTTAAATCCAAGGGAAGCGGGATCGAACCTGGCCGAGGCCGGCGAGATTTTTCTAGCGGGGAAAGATCTGAAAATGTTGCTATCTTCATATTATAATGTTTAGCTGTTTAGTTTAGTTGAAAAAGCATTAGCTGAAAATTATCTTCGCTGTCTGCCATCAACGTTACATCGTCTGCAAAGCATACTATTTGACTAGTGCTACGTCCTATTCTACATCCCAAGGTTGTCTTCTTTACACTATTTATAATTTCGTCCATTACAGTGTTGAATAATATGGGCTCAAACTGTCCCCTTGCCTTATGCTTACTGCTACGGGAATCTCTTCTGTTAGTTTATTGTGCGCTTTTACCATTGTTATATGGTTGAAATTTAGTTCTTCTACTATATGAATTATTGATTCTTCCACTTTTTGTTCTTTCAGGTCGAAAACATATAAACAAAGGTTTATCAAATTCAATTAATTTCTCAATTAGTTGCCTGATTATAAATATTCCATCTATAGTGGATCGATTATTCCGAAAACCTTGTTGTTCCTTGCATATTCCTACTGTATTAACAATTTCGTTGTGCTAGTATTTTCGTTAATAATTTGGTAATGCTACATAGCAGGCTGATTCATCTGTAATTTAATGAATTTTTCTTTGTTCCCATTTTGTGTATGGAGATTGTTATGCTTTTACGCCAATCAGAGGGTATTGTGCCTTTTTGGAATATCTTTTTATATAAAGCTTTGCTTCCGTACTTTATCATTTCATTAGATATTTTATCTACCTCCGGGGATTTCCTGTTTTTGTAGCTTCTTAATTGTTTGCTCAATTTCTACGTCGTCGAAACTAATGGTTTGTATTCTTTCATTTCCTCCTTGGTCGTCATTTGTTTGCTTGTCTGATACAGACGTCGTTGATTGGTACACATTTGTGGAAATACAAGATGCCACGTTGCAGGAGCCTATCTTCTTGTTTATAAAAGTTATCCATTCAATACTGTGGTGCTGCTGATTCTATTCAAATGGAAAAATTTGAGACAAGGGCTGTGATAAAACACCTTTTTAAGAAGAGTTTACCACCGCAGGAACTTTATAATGTCATGTCCGGAGTGTTGGATAAGTCTACCTTGTCATATCAACTAGTTAAAATTGGTGCTGAGATTTCAAATTAGAAAGGAAGTCGTGTCAACGTGCATTAGGTGCTGGACCACCAAAAACTATTAATATTCAAGAAAATGTTGATTTGGTCCATGATATGGTGCTGAGTGATCGGAGAGTTATAAATATATTCTTGAGACATGTGGCTTTTGCGTTGGAAGTGTTTAGAAAATTATGCACAAGGAATTGTGTCTGAAAAAATTCGGGGCACAATGGATTCCGAAACTATTGTCACCTGATCAGAATCTGACCAGGTTCCTCACTGTAACGAGCAATTTGAGATTAATGGACACGGATTTGGATCGATGTTTGGAAAAACTTGTAACTGTAGATGAAGTTGGGTTTCATCCCTTTGATCAAGAGTCAAAACGGCAGAGTATGGAATGGCGGCATCGTGGTTCCTCGCCCCGACGAAAGTTCTTTGTGATTTCATCGGCGGAAAACATATATAGTGTTTTGGGATTCTGAGAGAGTTCTTCTTGTTGATTATTTACCATGTGGCCGTGTGTTGAAATGCGTTGGGATAACCGCCAACGTTACTCGAGTGTCGATTGTGTTGCCTACGTGTGAAGAATTCTATTTGAAGATTAGCTTACTAAGGCTTGCTTCACTTCACACTTGAAATGAAGTGCTCTGCACATCCGTGGTTAGGAACCCACGTTCAACTATGAGTGCCTATAGTTGTGAAATTAGTAACACACATCACAGAGCAGTAGTCACTAAAGTATAACAAACATTATGATAACCTAATTGTAACATAATTTAAGTTAGATTGAACTTAATACAGTGCCTTCAAAAAAGACTGAACCCACGTGACCATAAAATATAGCAGGTGTATAGGCAACCCATCTTGCACTGTTGGTAAACCTTTTATTCAAAAATTCCCAAGCCGTTTGTTAACTTATCAAGGCTTGCTTGTTTACATACTAAACCTCACTTTGAGTGGTTGAAACATGATGGAGAAAATCCTCACAAATAATAAACTCCTGGAATTTGTTTGTTTTTCGTTTAAATAACGTTAATAAATATGTACTTTTTACATACTAGTGGAACTCAACATTGCAATATAACATCTCTAATTATTTAGAAATTATATCAAACAAGATTGTTCAAATCAAGATATTTGAAAATTGTTAAAACTAGGATAGCACTACCAAAACAAGTCAATAGTTAATTGCAATAAATGTTGAAAATGTTCGCCATCCGCGTTCAGACATAAATTTACTCGCCGTTTCATATTTTCAAACATACGCTGTAATTCCTCCACAGGATGTTTCGAATGTTCATCTCAATTGCTTGTTGCATTTCTTCAATGGTATGAAGACGATTTTTAAAGATGCTGGTTTTCAACCGTCCAAATACATAAAAATCCGGGGGTGTAAGATCTGGACTTCGAGGTGGCCACAATCCTCGACTAATAATTCGATCATTGTAAAACTCTTGTATGTATCGTAGAGATGGTCGAGCAGTATGCGCAGTGGCTCCATTCTGTTAGAAATATCCATATTGTAATTCATCATCATGCAGCTGCTCGAAAAATTGTTGTAAAATAATGGTGCGATATCGTTCTCCGTTTATTGTTTCCTCAAAAAATATCGGCCCTATTATACGTCTCCTTTACATCACTATCCAGAATCCAACCTTACTGGGGTGTAACTCGGTTTCCACGAATTCATGAGGTTTTTCCGTAGACCGTGTGCGATAATTTTGACTATTAACATAGCCTGACAAATGAAACCAGGCTTCATCGGTAAAAAAGTTAGATCGAGTACATCATTGTTATTCAAGTTTTCATTGAACCACTGACGATAACGCACTCTTTGTTGATAATCACGTGGGTATAATTTCTGAACAACCGTCACTTTATAGGAATACATACTGAGATTCTTCCGCAACGCTTTATGACATGTTCCAATACTAACTCCAGTTTGTTGCGATAACTGTGTTACAGATTTCTTTGGACTCTGGTCCATCCGTTCTTGAATATCTGCCACTACATCTAGCGTTAAGACAGTTGGTCTACCAGTTGACTTTCCTTTACAAATGCAATTGTTAGTTTCAAATCGGTGAACCAACCTACACTTGTGTAGTTTAAATACTTCATAATCAATAATTACATCAGGGTACTGTTGAACAAATTGTTCGATGCAAGAATGTAGAGAGTATGACCAATTTCCGTCTGGATTAAGGGTAGCACTACGAAAATGAGCCATTAATATAAAACTATCCTGCTCTCTTGTAAATGGCATTACTGGTTGGCAAGATAACCTAAAAAATCATAAATTTAACATTACCTTTGATACACATTATAAACCCCTTACCTTTTAACACTCTTGAACAAATCTGTTTTAGTTTTGAAAAAAAAACTGATTTATAAAATGTAGTAAAATAAGACAAAATTATTATAAACAAACAAAACAACGACAACAGAAACTGACAGCAATAAAATTGATAGTAACACTTACGGGGGCCGGCCTCGCTGGTCTAGTGGTTAGCGCGTTTGCCTTTAGATCCGAGGGACGCGTGTTCAAACCTGGCTGAGGTCGGCGAGATTTTTCTAGCGGGGAAAAATCTGAAAATGCGCCTTCTGTCGGATAAGAAGTAAAGCCGTAGGTCCCGTGCCACTACGATGTGTGACACGTTAAAAATCACTACTGAGGTTGGAATTACCCCAGATAGGCAAAATTCTTAGTTAGGGTGTAATATGTGCCAAATGTGGCCTAAGTGCATAGAGATGCTTGGAAAACCGCGTCCTAGATCTCGCTCTTTCAAAGCAAGCAAGCAAGCAACACTTACGGGGAATTTTTAGTTACCACGAGTACCAATCCTGAACTGACTTCAACATCTAAATCTAAAACTCCCTAGGCCACTGTGAATCAAAGGTCACGTGGGTATCAGTCTTTTATGAAGTCATCGTACAATCTAATTCTATTTAATATACATGTACCTTACTTGTTATGGTTATGGCTACATTGTCGTTTACATGTAAAATCAATTTTATTCTTATATGCTTATTGATACAATTCATATTTTTTAATTCGAAATGTAAACCACCTTGCCTGAATCGTAATTCTTATTAAATTCATTACTTTTTTACCAAACTTGACATCTCAATTCAGGA
Source organism: Limonius californicus (assembly GCA_014611495.1). Taxonomy (NCBI): domain Eukaryota; kingdom Metazoa; phylum Arthropoda; class Insecta; order Coleoptera; family Elateridae; genus Limonius; species Limonius californicus. Next base: position 6,422 of record JABXWE010067444.1, read on the forward strand.
TTCATTTTAAATCCTAATGGACAGTGAAAGACCTTTTCGAAATACTCCATATTAGCGAAGGGCACGTTAATTCTGAATTCCACCTGGGAATGAGGATTTGTCAAAAACTAGTTGCTTTAAGAATTGTGGTCTTGATTTTGAGCAATATGGACTAGCGACCGAAATCCAAAATAGTTGGTTAGGACTAGCTTAAACCCATTTTTGGTACCCTAGATAAGCTTCTTTTATACCGCCATTGTCATCAAGCTGTAATAGTAAATATATAAACAATTACATTTCTTGGATATTGTACACACATTCAAATTGAGCTCTGGAATTACGGGTTTCTTACACTGATCAATGGTACACTGCGCACTTTCGTTAAATGCGGTGCTGGTTTCTTTGGCTCACCAGTCAATTACATTCCCATCTTTATCGTATTGTTTTCCTTTGTCGTCGAAACCGGGAGTCATTTAATGTCCAATTACATTACCAACTGTAATTCATCTAAGTGGGTCGATTTTCTCGGAAAGAACCCCTTGCAAAATTGCAGCTGGAAATCCTGTCGACACAAACTTGATTAGAAATATGGAAACGTTACGCTTGATTGATAATCTATGTTTTAGGATACCTAATCGAATTTTTAAAGATAACCTAACGTTTGGTTTTTAAGGTACGCAATGCAATATTGGAATTTTAAATCAAATTGGATACTTATTTTATGTTTGATGTTTTGAATAGTTTATAGCGGTTTGGAATCGATTCGATTTTTTATAATTCTGATTTTGGATAATACCTGTTGACCCGAACTTGATAGTCCTTTATAAATTTCATTTTTACACTTAATATTGAATACTCAAATTAGTGATATTGATTAAGAAATTGTTGAAATGAACCTGCTTATTACTAATGTGCAAATTTGGTACAGTCAAGTTCGAACACGTCCTCAGAATCTACATCTGAATATAAACAGTTTCATTATTTCATTAACGAAGTTCAATAAATGTCTATAAAATCACAATTTTAAATAAAAGAAGGCAACTATATGAAGCATATAGCATGGGTTTGGTGTATGGATGGATTGCAGTAAACTGTAAATAATTATATGTTAATAATAATAATAGGCAATTTCAACAAGTATTTATTTTTATTTTAGCTTTATACGTATTTCGACGTACAATATGTCATTATCAAAAGCCTATTATTATTATTATTAATATATAAAGTATGAATTTCAACGAAGTAAGGCAGCAAACAATTAACAAATTGTAAATAATTAGTTGTTTCTTGCCTTACTTCGTTATATTTATATTTTAATAATAATAGTCTCAATTTCAACTGGAGTTATTTATTTTTTGTGCTTTATATGTACGTATTTCAACATTTGTGGTTTTGTGATTTTCAAAAGCATTTAATACTGTAAACATTTGTAGCTAGGACAACAGCACACTGGATCTTGATTTAGGACTTGGCTCTGGTCTTTTATTCCAAAACTTCCAACAGCTGGGAATTTATAAGGTCAATTTGCTCATTCATTAAAGGTGTGTTTGTTAAAGTGTGTTTGTGAATTTGAAAGGCATCGAGTATATCCAATTTACGTATATCGTCACAGAAGTGTAAAAATGTTACTCCTATTATATTATTGATGTCAATGCATGATTGTGTTCGAATAAGTGTTTGGGTAGTTATATTTTTCTGGGTGTTTGTATTTGTATGAGCGTATAATACGTTATATCTGGTATCAAAACGTCTAACTGTTTGACCTATGTATATACAGGGTGTCCCAAAACTCCTGGGACATAGAGCTACCACGTATTCTAGAGGTCAAAAGAAGGCGATTGGACCCAACTTTGTCATATACCAAAATGTGCCGTTTGCCCGTGAGAGGAGTTCAAAGTTTACTTAACAAATCACATTTTTGTATGCTGTTCAGAAACGTGTGAACCAATTTTAATGAAATTAGGTACCTGGGCACTTCAACAGAAGCCACTACTTTCAGTAACAAAAGAAACCCAAAGAAAATTGGAGAAGGATTAAAACAACCCCCACCCCCTGATAAATTTGTTCAGAATTTTTTTAAGGATGGTGATACGATTCTATGTTTTTTTTTAAGGTGAAGACTTATTCATTAGCTTTATTTTTTGACTCTTGTAAAAACTCCGTAATTCGTATAGTTTCGAAGAAAAAAAATGTTTACTCAAACACTGATAACCGATATTATTATTGCAGGTTTAATTGTATTACAAAATTTAGCTTAAAATCGACAGGAAATAATCACCCGTGGTGAAGTGGAGCCAAAAACGAAAAAGGGTTCCATTAATAAAACATGTTTAGCATCGTTTCAAAGCCATTTAACATTACTGTGGCGATTTTGGTGAAATAGAAAAATTCGAGACAATAGCTGTGATAAAATACCTCTTTAAGGAGTGTTTATCACCGCAGTAAATTTATAATGTCCGAAATGTTGCGTGATTCTACTCCGTCATATTAAGTAGTTAAGAATTGGTGCTGGGGTTTCAAATCAGAAAGGAAGCCCTTTAAACATGTATCAGGTGCTGGACCACCAAAAACTGTTAACGCTCAATAAACTATTGATTTAGTGCATGATATGGTACCGACTGATCGAAGAATTATAAATATATGGTTGAAACATGTGGCTTTTTCGTTGCAAGCGTTTAGAAACTTTTGCACAAGGAATTGTGTCTGAAAAAAGTCTGCGCATAATGGATTCCGAAAATGTTGTCACCTGCTTCTGTGCCAGGATTCTCACTGCTGCGAGCAATTTGAGATTTGAGACGGACATGGATTTGGATGGATGTTTGGAAAGACTTGTAATTGTAGATGAACTTTGGTTTCATCCCTTTTATCCAGAGCCAAACCGGAGTATGGAATGACGCCATTGTGATTCCCTGCCCCTACGAAAGTTCTTTGCGACTTCATCAGCCGGAAAGATAATGGCAATAGTGCTCTGGGATTCTGAGGGAGTTCTTCTTGTAGATTATTTACCGCATGATTACACAATTACGGGAGACCATTATGTAAAACTCATAACAAAAATTCGTGAGGTTGTAAACTAAAAAAGGAATGGAGAATTGAAACGCGGTGTTCTGTTCCACCAAGATAACGCTTCCGTTCCCAGTAGCTGTTGTTCTAAGGCTGATATCCACAATGCTGAATTTGAAATTTTAGAACAACCCCCATGTTCGCCAGATCTGGCACCCAGTGATTTCCACCTACTCCCCAAAATAGAAGAACATCTTCGGGGAACTCATTTTTCAAATATCTAAATAATTTTCATGGAGAATATGTTGAGAAATAAAGTTGTTTCAAATATCTAGTAATTTTCTTCTATATCAGGAACAATAAATGATGAACCACCCACATATACAGCACCCACCCATTACATTCTAAAATCAAAGTATAAACAACTTCGCATACGGTATTCTTAGACTTACTTAGAGGCGGCTGTGGGCTAGAGGTTAGCGCATTAGACTTCTACGCTGAAGGTCCTGGGTTCAATTCCCGGACCGGAACATCGGATTTTTAACGGCCGTTCTCCCTCGCAAGGCAATGGCAAACCAGCGAGGTATTCTGCCTAGTAAATCTTCTCTGAAGTAGAGGTGTTTACACTTCCCGTGGTTCGGAGCCTACGTTAAAACTGT
>JABXWE010067453.1:0-12542 GCA_014611495.1 Limonius californicus
CTGAATCTTTTCACTTCTTCGTTGTTTGTTCTCAATTCGTTGTTATTTGTTTTTAATTCGTCTCTAATATTCTGCAATTCATTCTTGTTTTCTTTCATTTGGTTGTTCATTTCTTCGATTAATTTCGCTAGTTTCTCCATGTTTTCTTCGTCTTCTTCCGTATTTGCTTCTGGCTCGCTTTTATTTCCTTTTGTAGGCGTCCTGGGCGTTTTCCTACTTTTTTTAAAGGTTTCTTCCGCTTGAGGTTTTTCTACGCTATTATCTTGATTTGTTGTTGCGTCTCTTTTCCTTTTAAAATAGTCTTCGACGGAGCTTCCGCTAGCTTTTCTTTCCCTCACTTTCACTTTGTTTTTATTGTCCATTCGCGTCGCTTTGTTTATTTATGCCACTATCCCCGCTGACTTGACATTTGTTTGGTAATCTCAACCACGTTGCAAACACGTTCTTATCTTGCCTCGCACACGACACTTGACCTCTCGCGGATCCCGTCGGCCCGTTTGCCCTTCACGCGCTGTTGTATGCGCCAATGCTCGTTTATTAGCCGGTAACGTTATATTTCGTTCTTTTCGCGTTTCACACTTTTCTACTTCCTTACTATGTACTGTTATACTTATGCCACTTTGGTTTACTTGTTTTTCACGATTATCGCGAATTAGTTAACACGGCAATGCCTAAAATGTAGGTTTACTACCGGTGCTTCCAATTCACGTCTGCTCGCGTCCACTCACCATTCCTATCTAGTGCTTTAACAAAATTTTTCATTAAGCCCAATTTAATATGCAGTGGTGGGAGAAATAAGTTTTTAGGATCAACCAGTGGTTCGTTGGTAATATTTTTTGACCCGGAGTAAGTGCTTGATGTAGTAGCCATTGCTTCTGTATATATTGACGATCTCGTGCACGGCTGTCCCATTCACACAGGAAACAACAGTATTTTGTATACCCCAGCTGAAGTCCAAGTTGTGAAGCAAAACTGCTTTTAAGCTAAGTTTTGAAAAATCTATAATTAGGCGTGAAATAAGTTGTCAACATCCGTGCAATATACCAAAGTCCTTTCTTGAGCGAAACAATGTGTAAGTCCTTTTTGACGTTTTCGGAAGTATGTACGTATATGTACGTCACCTTCAAAGACATTCCATCCTTTTAATCGCTGCTAGAAGTTCTGATTGGTCTATTATAGACCAATCACACTCCTGAATATAACGTATAAGATACTAGGAAAAATACTATACAACAGGTTACTGCCTTACGTGGAAGAAAACACAGGAGAGTACCAATGTGGATTCCGACCAGGCAGATCAACAACAGACCAAATATTTACAGCAAGACAGATACTCGAGCAGATGGGAGATTTCAACGTGGAAACCCACCACTTATTCATAGATATGAAGGCAGCATATGACTCTGTAATAAGAACTGAAATCTGGGAAACCATGGAAGAGTTTGGATTCCCAACAAAATAAAGCTCACAAAAATGATACTAACAAACACAAGAAGTACAATTAAAATACAGAATGAACAATCCTAGCCGTTTGAAATAAATAAAAGCGTCAAACAAGGAGATACAATTTCAACAACAACACAACGGAGGGAAATATATATATTTATATAAGACAACCCAAACCCTAGCATATGCAGATGACATCAACATAGGAAGATCTGTCGATGCACTCAAAGAACAGTTTATAAACCTGGAAAGGGCCGCGAAAAACAGGGGCCTGAAAGTTAATGAAAGTAAGACCAAATTCATGACAACAGGAATATATGGAAACAGGCAAAACATAACAATAGACCAGCGGTCGGCAACCTTTTTTGACTGAGGGTCAAAATTAACCAAAATGTCACTATTAAGAAGACGTTTCGGGTCAGTGATATTTTCATTATAAAACAATCAGTGAATAATAAGATAAAATTCCATTTCCATTTCCATTGCGTCCTTAAGTTGTTGCGTAGATGCCTTTGCAAATAAATTCTCTTCATGTATGTATGTTTATGTTTTATAATTAATTTTGAAATTATACTTTATTTGTGGAACTCAAAAGAGTTACTTGAAATTATCAAATGGGTCACTTGGTGACCGGTGGGTCACAGGTTGCCGACGTCTGCAATAGACGAATACAACTTCGAAGCAGTTGGAAGTTTTCAATACCTCGGTACAAACCTAAACGCGCGAAACGATTTAGCAGAAGAAATAAATGAAAGAATACTACTTGGAAACAGATGTTATTACGGACTGGCTAAGTAACTAAAGTCAAATGCAATCAGAAGCAGGACAAAAGCCCAACTGTATAAAACCCTAATTAGACCAGTAATTATATACGGATCAGAAGCATATTGTCTAAATAAAAAAGAAGAAAAGAGATAGAAACATTCGAAAGGAAAATTCTGCGGAAAATGTATGGCCCAATCCAAGAAAGAGGACAATGGAGGAAGAGATTTAACTTCGAAATTAAAGCCCTATATGACGAACCAGATATAATTAAACATATAAAATGTAAGAGATTAAGATGGCTGGGACATGTGCACAGATTGGGGAAAAAAGAACACCAAAACAACTCATGAATGGCAAACCAGAAGGAAAAAGGAAAGTTGGCAGACCAGGAATAGATGGATGGATGCAGTGCAAAGAGACCTCAAACAACTGGAAGATGATGGCAGAAAATAGGGCGCGTTGGAGCAAGATGCTGGAGGAAGCCAAGATCCACCCAGGATTGTAGAGCTCTGAAAAGAAGAAGCTAGAAGTTCTGACTGTGATTTTGCTAGTTTTAAATGTCGAACTAAATCATTCAGTTGAGCCTGTGAAATCAGATGTGGTTCTGTTGAAAATTCTGGTGCTTGAAATAGAGGATCATTGTCGATATCGTCTGCGAATTGCATATCATCAGTTGGAACACCGGTGCTTTCAGGTTCTTCTAAACTCCAAGATTCTGGTGAATTTGAGACAGGAAGATCTTCACTATGTTCGACGGGCCGTAAAGCTGATGGGATACTGAACAGTATGCTTGGACTTCGGTCCGATGCCCAGTATATTAGTAAGGCAAAAGTAGTAATCTGTGGCACGGTCTTTCTGTTCTCTCCACAATATTGGTACAGCAAGCGCATTTTACGTTTTGTACCTTTCAACCAACCTGTTAACAATGTTACACAAGTCTTACAACCTATGTGAGGAGCCCATGACGTGTCTTGATCTCCTACTTTAACTCCGAAATAAAGTTCGTACAAGTGGGGTAAAACTACGTTTTTGCGATTTAAAAGTTAGTTCCCCACACACATAACAAAAAACTGTTGATATTATTTACACACTGCCTAAGAATTGTACCAAGATGCATGGAAAGCAAACTCCACCCCCTTTGTATGGTGTTGTCACTTGAGTTTGATATGGGCGTAACGAAATGTTGGCCGCTAGATGGCAGCAGCGTCCTTCAAATACCTTAAAACGTCAAATTTCATTTTCGCACATAAAATTATTGAGGTTTGGTTAATATTCAACTAAAAGTATCGTTTAATTTTCTGAATTAACTTAGTTAGCGAGTTAATATATTTAGTTCAGTTAATTAGTTAAGTTACTTTGTTGTTGTATTAGTAATATATTATAAGGAAGCAATGTTTATTATGCGGAAATAAGCAAAACTTATTTAGTGTTCCAAAAGTAAGTAAATATATTTTTAGCAGGATATGTAAGATGTGAAAATCATAAGAAATATGTAACTAAACAAGTAATATTCGACTTTCTGATGATTAGAGTTGCATTCTGTTGCAAAGAAGACTCTCGGAAAAGGCTTGCAGAAAAATCAAAATGACAAGGGCATGCTATATTGTCCAAACTGGTTTAGCAAGTGTCTGCCATGGAACGCCTTTATTTTTAAATTTTGTATGATCACTGTAATGTTAACTACGTCCCTTTAAAGCAATTTCTGGAATATAATTGGAATTTTCATTGTAATATTTACTACCTACTTTTCAGTGTCTCTCAAATCTCATCTTTCTATCCACTAGCAGTTCTAGTGCTCTGGATTGGCCGGCATTATCTTTCTTCCTTCTTTGCATTATCCTGTAGATTTTACATCATTGTGCGTTTCAATCGGGTGGCGGAAAAAAGTCACCGGAAAAATAACTCGAAAACAATACCCCCTCATAACTAATTAGCTACCTCTACATCAAGGTCCCCAAATTTATTCCAAATTTTTAATAATTTGAACCTGCAGGAACCCCATAAATGATTTAGGAAAAATGCTTGTCTGTGGGTGGGTGCGTGCGGCTATAAATCGTAAGATTTATAGCCGCATGCACCCGAACTATCAAATAATATAATAAAATTCTAACAGCAGTAAAAATAATGTCCTTACCATTCCCTTCCTTGTCCTCGCGTCTAGAATTAGGATTAGTTTTCCCTAATTATTCCAAATACCCAAGTACTTGCATGCATAGCTGTCAGGATATCTGCAAGTAATCCATACACTAATGATTTTTGCAAAAACCCCTGTTAGCCTAAATAAATTCCTCGTTTTGAATGACTATATACACCAAAATTTTGAAATTTTTTCAATTTACTTTTAACCATGAAAGTGATAACCTCTAACAAAGTTCGTGAGAAGTTATTGTGTAATGGGTATATGTATGTGGTGCATAAAAACTGTACAAGTGGTATTCGTTGGCGATGTTGCAAATACGGCTCATGTAAGGTAATTATTCACAAGCAATTTAATTCATGTGACATTGTAATTAAACAAACACAAATTTTTTTTTTAAATTCAAATGTTATCTGATTATTTTAAATATCAAGTTTAGATATTACGCAGTATTATGTTTGGTTGATTACAGTGTTGCATTATTTTATTATTTTAATATTTATTACTTTCTTATACAAAGTATATAAGAAAGTTCGGTGGGTTACCTACCCAGATTTTTTTATATACTTTACATAATTCGGTTTTAATCAATAAGATGAGGCAGGAACTCGCTTGCGACAGCAACAAGATTCAACAACGACTTAGTGAAAAGCTTCCACCAAAGAAAAAACGGCCGATCTATGACGTACTGCAAACTCGATTGAAGGCGTTATGTGAGGAATATTCAACGGGCACCAGAGACTTCGAAAAATTTTTAACCGCAATAAGTCACAACATAAGAACTATAGAAACCGTACAAGTGTAAGTGTGTGTTACTATTACTTCAGTATATAATTTGTAGTTTTCAAATGTACAAGTAAAATAATAAAATAATAACCTGTTTAGAAGCTTTTTTTGTCAAATCTTGTTGCTAATGTAGGATTATCACAAGAAAATATAAAATGAAAATACCAACAAGTATTTTGAACGGTGGTATTTTTTCCTCGGGTATTTTTTCCAGGGGGTATTTTTTCCGGAGGTATTTTTTCCGGGGTCTTTTTCCGGGGGTATTTTTTCCTAGATTCGTTTCAATCTTGCTGACAAGATAACCTACAAGATACATACATTACCCTGACTAGGTTTTCCGCAGTTTTCCTAGTCCGTACAGGTGAATGTCGGGGGTAAATATTTCCAAGTCAATCTACAGTCAAAGTTTAACTTTTAATCAATAAATATATTCAACTTGTACAGAGTTTTATTTATCAAGGTCAGCTATTTAAGCTACAAACTTGTACTAGGGTGTATAGTTTAATAAGTTTGTGAAAATGTTATGTACTTGTTCAATTATCCTTTGATAACATAACTCGTAAAATTTGAATCGCTTACTTAAAAGAGTTATTTCCTAATTATGTAAATAATTGAACGTTAGTAATTGATACGCGACGGTTCAACACAGATTTATTTAATAAATAACACAATCAAATACAGATGTCAAGAAATTTAACTTAATTTAAACATCGATCCGTTTTTTTTTAGGCGATATTTTGCACAATCGAATTGTCATAAAGTTTGACGTGACTGTCGAATTTGAGGTACCGTAGCAATCCTGCTGCCATCTAGCGGTCAACATTTTTGCGTCCCCCGGTCAACAATGTAAATATTAGGAAGTGACAACACTATACAAAGGGGGTGGAGTTTGGTTTCCATGCATATCTCTACCATTTTTTTGTTCCATGTTGCTATAGAGCGGCCTTGCTTGCTTGCTTTGAAAGAGCGAGATCTAGGACGCGGTTTTCCAAGCACCTCTGCGACCTTTGGGTTTCCTTCCTTCTGGCCTCGCTTCCTATATTTTCGTTAACTATATCATTACCGATTTTGAACATGTGGCCAAGCCACCGCAGTTGGTTGATTTCTATTTTCTCCTCAAGCGTCTTGATTTCCAGTCTGCTTCTAATTTCTGTATTTCTTAGTAAGTCCCTCTTTGTGACACCCTTTAAAATGAATTTTAATTTTAAACCGTACAATTGAAGCTCAGTATTAAAAGGGGCCTTGAAGTGGAGGGGACCCATAACTTCTTTGTAAAATGCAGCAGCAGCTAGTAGGGGGCCTAAGTATAGTTACATTTAATACCTTTTGGGATGTAGAAAATAGAATTTTATATACAGTTTGGCTCTTCCACTGCATAGGGCTCTTACCGAGACACTTAATTTTTTAAGATGGGGGTTTCAATTAGTTGCTCTATTTATATGCCTCATAAAACTTTACTACCATACTTTCAATAATTTTAATTTTATGACATTTTTCTGAAACTGTTTAAGCGTTTTTTTGAATTAAAATCTTGTAGTGATAAGTTTTTGGTTTTATAAAATGTCTTATGATTTCTAAACACTGAATTCTTAATTTTACATTTGTACTGCACCCACCAAATAACACGATGTTTGTTTTAATATTATGGGAGAACTTTTATAGTACATAGGTAAGCGATTTTTAAAGAATTGAGTGCTACAGAGAACAACATTCCTAGCAATGATTAACACTAAGAGTAGTAATTTATAACAATTAAAATTTTATAAGCAGTTTCTAAAAATTGTTAATCTCATTGGAACAGCCAAAATATTTTTAATAGTGCCCATGCAAAGAAGGTACTGCCTAGTACAATTTGTCTAAAAATAGTTTTTATAATATTTCAAATAATCGAGCTGATTACTATATGCAGATTTACCCTGGGTACTAACTACTAGATATAGTATTTAGGTTAGATTTTTAAACTGTAACACAAAGCTGGCGACATGTAAACAACCAACAGGAGAACAAATTAACTCTGTCACTGTGACAATGAAAGCTTCAATCTGCTGTTTTGGATATTGCCAATTTGCAACAATATAATCTGTGATTTGCAAATCCAGACTTGTACACTGAGACAGTGACAGCTTTAATTAGTTTTACTAGTAGCTGTATTTATGTCGCCATGTTCATGTCGCTATCTTCCAATTTAGCCTTAGCTACAAAAAATATACCTCATTTCCGCTAATTACTTAATGGTGTTCTAGTCAAATATGCTTTACGTACAAAGTGATTTTTTAAAAAGTCAATTGCAGCAAGCCTAGAAAAAAAGCTATTCCGTCTGCAGTCAGCTGTAATGAGCTTTGAATGACATTTACCTGTATGTCAAACTGTGTGACAGTTCAGGTAGTTAAAAATTTTGGCCCAACAAAATGTGAAAATGACCAAGTAAGTATTTAGTTGCAACTGATTTGTAATTTATTAAGGTAAGTAAATTACAGGTTTTTCGTCAAGATTTCTTTCTTTCTGTTACAATTTTCATTTTGTCAGATTCTAAAGCTTAATATAGACGGGACAATCACTAGGCTACTGCAATTGACTTTTTAAAAAATCACTGTGTAGGTTGAACTGTGAGAGACTTCGTTTCACCCATCAAACAGCTCGTGCTCAGAACTAATTAAAGATCCGCTTTTTTTTCTAAAACTCCTTTGCTGGATATTGTTTGGTCACACTGTATATCTTGTACATTAAAATTCTCGTTTAACACAATTATCATGACTTATAATAACATAACCTAAAATATCTGAAAAATAGAAAACACAACACAAAAAGAGCTAGTGTGAAGTTTCAGCAAACAATGCGTTCCTCGCGGCCTACGCAGCTGTCCTATCAAACAGATAAAAGTTGGACTGATGATCTTCCTGTATGTAAACAATCAGGTGTAGGTTTCTCCACAAACCAGATATATCGTGAAGATGACCATCGCCAACAAGAGCACTCATTTGAGGATCGCAGTTGTCACTGCAGATTTGATGATAGTTCGTATTTATATGGCGTGTTTGATGGTCATGAGGGTACCAGGGCAGCAGACTTTTGCTTTCAACGATTAGCAGCAGAAATTTTGTTAGAACAGTTAAATGAAAAAAAAACCGATGAAGAAACCAAGGAGGTATTAAGGTATGTTTAATACAATTTTAAGGGCTAGTGTGTTGGATTACGTGATAACTAAAATGGGTTCTGATTTGAACATTAAAAAAGATTTATCTAATTTCAGGCAGGCATTTATATCGGTAGAAAAAGGTTACATGGATTCTATTTATGATCGCTTAGCAGAACGAGAAATGTACTTCGATGAAGTCCCTGAAGGTTTGAATTTATATGAAGCATATCAAAAAGTGCCAGATGTAGTAGAGAACATAAAGAGAATCAACATTGAACTGTCTTCTGGTACAACAGCAGCTATAGCACTTATATATAATAAGAAATTGTATGTAGCGAACGTTGGCAACAGCAGGGTCTTGCTGTGTCAAACAGATGCAAATTCCGTTTTAAAAGTGGTACAGTTGAGTATAGATCACGATTTGCGAAATGAAGATGAACTGTTAAGGCTTTCACAAATTGGAATCAGCATGGATTATTTAAGAAAGTGTAAGTACTTGCCAAATATATTTGTAAAACATAATGTCTATAATAGTGGGGAGCTTCAAAATGAATAACTGTAAGGTTGGTTGAATAGGAATAAAATTTAGGATAGCGTTACCAAATGGGTGGTATTTGACTGGTCTGGCCGCTAATTAATTCACTTTTCTTCCTAGACTGGTGGTCAGTCAGTAAAACATAAATTATAGGAGAAAACCGGTATTTTTTTATGATCAATGGAAATTTCTTATGGAGAAGGGAAGTGTTTAACAAATTAATTTAGGTAATAAAGAATTTCAAAGTGATTGTTTTTTCGTAAATCTGTAATGTAGATTTCAAAACACGACATATATAAACAGTATGAAATATATTATTATTATTGGTAACATTTGTATAACATGTTCCTGCTATTTTATAAAATTATAACCATAGTGTAAGGCAAGCCGCGCACTAGCAACTTTCTTTGAGCAACTTAAAATTGACCGAAATAAAACACATTGATTTTTATTGAAAAGCGCGCACCAGCAACTATTTAGCCGCGGCAACTAAAAAGATACAACTGGTTCCATTTTTAGGGCGATTCAATTGTTGCTGCTGTTGCTAGAAACAATGTAACGCACAGGTATGAACTTGTCCGCGCGCACTGGCGATTATTAATCAGTTGCTCTTCGATCGGCATTTCGATCGCCCGTCGTTTGCAATAGATTTGTTTCGTGAAAAATGACTCTCGACATAAATTTATTTATTTGTGAAGTGGAAAAGCGTCCAGCATTATATAATGTAATAATAATCTAATATAATATCTATCTATCTATAATCTAATTTCTTTATTTTCTTCCAACAACGTATTGAAACTGGTTCAGCTCATCCTAAAATACTCGAAAAATTTGTCTGGGTGCTCACTTAAATCGTCAAACAGTTTATAAAATTGTCCACTGAACAGTCGTTTACCAACGATGGGATGAACCCAAAAGCGTCTGTTTTTCCTTTTTCTTTTTTTAATAACTAATGCACAAACACATGCTACTTCTATAAAATCCATTTTGATTTGAGGCTCCACGGCAACTATCTAGTCGATTGTGCGCGGATTTCGAAGCGACTATCAATTTTTTAGTTGAGCAACTTTTAAATTGGTCAATTCAAAAGTTGCTAGTGCGCGGCTTGCCTAAATGTTTGACGTAATCACACACCCATGCTTAGGCATAAAAAATTCTGTCTGTGGACAATGCCCAGTATTTTTTCATTGAGGATTTGGCAAGCCTAATTTAGGATTTAATTTAAACGTACTAATCTCAGATAGGAGAGAAAAATTGCATTGAGCCATTTTTTTTAAATTAAATAACTTGTTTTCGAGTAGAAATACAAAAGTCATAGATATTTTTAAGAAAATTTTAGTACAAATAATTTTAGGATTGTAATTTGTTTTGTTTAGGAGATGCAGTGTTTTTTTTATTAATGTTTATTTTTATTTACAATCTGTATTAACAATACAATAAGTAAAGTGTTCCTTTCTTGAGTACCTATTGGTTGGCGCATATACATTCCTAATTATTATATTTCTAAACTTCCTCCAAATCTTCCCCATACTATTCTATCTGACATACTTTCCCATTCTATTAGCGATTTGTTCGCTTCTCTACCTAACATAAGACCTACTCCTCTTTCTTTATCTGCTTCTGTATCTATGTTTCCAGAGTATATTATTCTTTCCATCTTCGAAACTCATTTTACCTGCTCTGTTTCATCATGTCTCACAATTCCTAATATACTTATATTTGTTCATTTCTGTTGATATCTGGTGTACTTTACTTGGCTCTGTCATTGTTCACACATTCCAACAGCCAATTAATAATTTCCCTTTCTGGTTGCTTGGTGTTGTGTTTCTTGTTTCTGTTTTTAGTTTGTTCTTGCTTTTTCCTTTCTTGCTCTTTTCCTTTCTTGCTCGTTTCCTTCAGGTTTCTTATATATTTGTAATTTTTTAATTTCGTATATTACTGCTTCTGGTAATTTAGTAATTTTTGTATGTTCTAATTTTTCTACGGTAATTATTTCATGCTTATTTAGCTGTTTATCTTTTGTGTTTGTTTTCTTCTCATAATCCTTATTCTTATATCGATGGGTTTTTGACAAAACATCGTAAACGACAAATTGTAAACTTTACAGGAACCGACTTTTTTAGATATTGACAGTTATCATGATTTAATTTAGCCCAAATGTTTTGAAGCATTTTATTGTTGCAATAGTAATCGATTTACTAGTTAATATTAAAATAAATACGTTATTTGTATTAATAAATGCGACTTACGATATTTTATCAGGCAATATTTTCTGAAGATTTGTCGCTTCGGATACACCTAAGATATTATGTAAGGGCGAAACATTGAGCAACTTACTTAGCTTTTACACTATTATTATATTTAATTTAATGGAAGTTTTGTTTTACGGAAGTTTAAATGAAGTGAATTAAGACAAAAGAAATAATACTTCAAATAATACTTCAGTTAATCTAAGAAGGTTTTATGTACTGAAAGTAAAAATACAAAGGAACTAAGATAAACGAAAAAATATTTCAGTTCTTGAATAAGACAATACAAACTTTCTAACTTTCTTTATTTTTGTCATCTTCCTCGTCAGTCTCGGCTAAAGTATCTGGTACATCATTGCCACCAACAAATGCCTTGTATTCCTCCCAATATCTTTGTGGTATGATACGTTTTTCGCAAAGTTCCACAAGATTTTTTACCTTCATTGCAGATATTTCTAAAGGAGATGGATATAAAATATTAACTATCTTTGACACTTTCTTTGTTCTTCTACCTAAGCACAAAACACACTATTAAGTTTTATGTAAAGCAATAATTTTATATACTACCTTTGGACAATGGCCCACCAAAAATCGGCAGGATAAACTCATCTGCAGAATCGGAATAAGAGTACTTAATTTTTATGTTATCCTCACCCTTCTGCAAGTAAGCTACTCTAAGTTGGCTGATTTGAAACGGACGTCCCTCCTTCGTTTTTTTGAGATTTGTGGGAATCAAACCCTCCGCGGTTGCTTTCCAGTCTTCGAAGTTGAAGTGCTTCAGAGGGATCACTTCAAATGCTCTTGGATGAACGCGAGCATTGGCAACTAGGGTAGCCCATTCTGACGGTGCCCAAACTATACGTTTTGAAACGAACCTCTCTATCGTAGCATGTACAGCATCAACGGGCATGTAAGTATGCCCAGGAAGTAGGAACACAATCTTTATGTGATGTACATTCTTAGATTTTTTTGAAAACGTATGTAACATAGCCAGCATCGCTCTATTCTTGTTCTGTCCGGAGCAGCTGTCACAATACAGGCAAACTGTTTTGAAACTGTTTCTCTGATCAACATTTTCTAAATACATTTTAATAATTGTACAGATTTCGTTTGCACCACGATTGCCATCAACTTCGCCCCATAAATAACAAAAACTGTTTCTCGTGCCACTTTCATACACAGTTTCATTGTACATGGCGTACTTTCGTGAGTAATACATATTGTCCCCATGGGGCGTATTCAAAACTTTTTGGAGGTCAAAACTTGCACAAACAAAAGTACGATCTTCTTTGGCTATTTTCTGATCGGAAAGAAACAATTTTTACTTTCCCATACCTTATAGGTATAGGGTAAGTATTGAAATCATGAAAATTTTCGAAATCGAGATTTTAACGGATATATCCGTTTTGGGTCTCTAGGAACCCAAAAAAGTGGTTTTTAAAAAATGTCTGTCTGTGGGTGGGTATGTACGTACGTATGTACGTATGT
>JABXWE010067454.1:0-14588 GCA_014611495.1 Limonius californicus
ACAAGGCTTATAATGATTTCTTGATAAACATATGAAGTAGAATTGCCTTATATAGCTGTTAAATACATGATATCCTATAAAATATTTAAGAATTAATTTTAGTAATTACACATTCGAAAATAAAATAAGTATATTTATATCACAATAAATATAATTTCTTCTTCTAGAATTTGTAACAATCCGAAAATTCAAATTTTAATTTACATTTATGTTCTTCGTTAATGAAATATTTAAAAATTGCTGTAATTAGCCAGAATGAAAATATTCTTGAGAATGCAAAAAGTTATTCTTAGCAAAATTAACTTGAAATTGCTGAAGCTACTTAAATAACACGCAAGAATTCTACTTATTTCCGAATAAATATCTAAATCGCAATTGCTTTAACTTTAACTATTAATTAAAGGAAATCTTATTTCATTTTTAAACATTTTGATATATTATAAATGGCTGTAATTAGCCAGAATTAGAAAATTCGATGGGATTCATAAAAATGAATTACAGGTTAGTAGAAATTTTTTGTGTCTTATACGACCAACAACTGTAGAAGTTATACGGAAATTCAAAATAGTGTTTCATAAAAAGTTTAAACAGCAATTATTCTTCACAGACGTAAATTACAAGAAATCCTATTAATTTTTCAAGGATTAATTCTGATAACTGTATATTCTAAAGGAGAAATGTACAGAGATAACACATTGGATGTTTTCCTAGAACACTTATCTTCTTAAGGAAAATAGTTTAAACTTAATATTTATGTCGCGCATGATTAAACAATGCAAAATATCGGCAATTAGGTAGACGTACAGAATTTTCAGCTAATTAACAAAAATTCTTCAAATGGAATCTCATCAGAAAATTTGGAAATATCTGCAATTAATCATAATTATAGAATTCTTGCTATTTCCGAAAAATTATCTGCACGGAAATTGCTCTGTAAAGGTGCAGATTAAAGGAAATCCTCTTAAATTTCCCAGGATTACTTTTTTAATTATATCTAAGCAGAAACTGCATGAACGCAAAGAGAAATATATTTCCATCTCCCAGAGTAATTATGAAGTTAAGAGAATTTGCAGTTAATATTTATCGTATCTTATAAAACATTAAATCTACCTTACATTTTTTATCAAATACTGTTTAGAACTTGCGCGGTTTTCGGATAACGGGGACCTACATTTTCAACGAAGTGGTAGTAATGACCGCTTACGCGCTTGTTCTTTAATGGATGTTCTTTACCAGCTTGTTGATATATAGGAGAGAAGAGTGACATGTCATTTGGATGTTAGTCAACATTTTATAGTCAACTAAAAATAAGAAATTAGCTCACATTGCTCCTAATTAACTAAAAGTCTGGAACGTGTGCCCAATTTTTTAATGTGGCTTGTAATTACCGCTACGTATTTTGTAATTAAAAAAGTGTTTATTGTAGTTCGTGCTTTGTAAACCAAAATTAATTCGGGGAAGGATATTGATGTCCTGTTATTTAACTTTCTGCTGCAATTAATTAATGTCCCAAATGCGTCGTCCTTGACCTTAGATTTAATTTCGAAATTTCGTTCATTGTATTCCGTCTTATTGTGTTATACAAGTTCTAACTATATTTGTGTACGTCAATTATGATGTTTCAGTCAAAGACTGCTCGCCTCTTTTGGCGCCTTTGTTATGCCTGATGTGGAATTTAATTTGAATCTTTGTGCGACTATTTCGTTTCCAAATATTTAATAAATATTCCCCGCGTTCGCTTTCATCTAATGAAAGCGCGAACAACCTACAATTTAACAACATTTAATTTTTACTTGCTAATTATCAAGAACGAACTGTAAAAAACAAGGTCGAAATTGAATCATTTTGGGGTAACTTCGTCACAAATACACCGTTGTCCTGGTTACGGTAATTCCGGTAATTTGAATTTTGCGACAAATAAATTACAAACGTGACAGTTATTAAAACGCTTTTTAATATTCATATCTTTCCAAAAATTGATAACATTTTATCATTTCGGGGTAAATTCGCCGTTTTCGGTTGATTGTTTTCAGTGACATAAGTTCGATTTGTGAGCAATAACACAAGTAATTTTAAATGCAATAGGAAGTTGTTAGTTTAGCTACTGTTGGGGTAACTGCGACGCATTTAAAATCGAAGTAAATTTAATATTGGATTTTATAAATTCTAAAATATTGTTATATAACGTCTTTTGTCGTATCAATTAAAACCTGGAAGTTATTGCAATAATTTTAAGATATTTACGTATTTCCGGAAAGTTTGTAGATTTGGGGTAAGTTCGTCGTTATTAATTAATTTCTGTTAAGTCAGTAAATTTTTGATTAATAATAATAATATTCGAAATATGTCATTTCAACGATATTTTTTATGTGTTTTGGAAATATTAATTTTTAGTTTTTTGGGGTAAGTTGGTTGTATCGGTGTATCCCAGAAACATATTTTGTTTACTGAATCTAACATTAAGGAATTCTAAAGTTTTTCTAAGGATATTTTGAATAATAACATTTGCGAAATAAATTGATAGGAAATATGCGATTGTTTTCGTAGTTTCCTATGTTTTTTTAGAAGATTTATAATTTTATGTATTTTAGGGTAAGTTCGCCTATAAAAGGGAATCACCTTCTGTGTAATAAAGTAATTTTTAAAACTATAATATAAGTAATTTTATAAGTATTCCAATATAGAGATATTCTATAACTTGTGGTTTTGACTTTTTTGGGGTAAGTTTGTTGTTTACTTTCAATACAATAGTTTTATTTTCAGATTTACATACAGGAATGTTTCAAACATGGCAAGCTAGAGATAATATTAAACGATACCTTTCAGAAATGATTTTGAATGATAAAAAATATTTGAGTATTTTAATAGCACGTTTGATTTTTTGAAAATTTGTGATACTAAGTAGTTTTGGGGTAAGTTTGCCATAATAATTTTCTACAGTACGAGTTTATTTCTCGATTCTTACAATTATAATTTTTGAAATTGTACTGCTTCACGTATGTTCCGCAACATTTAGTTAATACGAATTTTTGGGGGTTAATTTGTTAATTGATATCAGTGCAATTTGTTTTATTTTATTAACATACGCATTTTTTAAAATAACAACTTTAAACAATTAAATTCAGACAACGAATCTTATTGTGTTCGTGTCACTGCGAAAGTCGGAAGCAGTGCCGAGTAGATAATTTGTACTCTTAAATCGCTTTGGGGTAATTCCGTCCATACACAGGTATAAGCAGTTTAATTAAAAATTTTTAAAACATACTTTTTGAAGTTGTTATTCCATAATATTTGTCTTTAGAAGTTTGTAAGTTAACTTTTTTGGGGCAAGTGTAACAGTATTGATTGGTTGTTAATAATTGTTTTGTATACAGATAATTATATAAATTTTCCAGTATATTTTGGTATTTGTTATGTTTTTTTTTTTCGGTGTAACTTTGACGCTATAGGTTGATATAGTCTTCAGTCTAGTAGTATATTGTATTTTTCAAACATTACGTCAAGTAACTTTGAAAATATAGCAATTAAATTGTTGTTAATTGCTAAAAACGAGTATAATACTACTATTTTTGTAAAATACGTATGAATGGGTAGCTTGGGGTAAGTTTGTTCTTATTAAATCATGGTTGTATAAAACTGAGTTTATTTTCCGAATCAAAATGCAGATAATTAATAAGCATATTATATTAGATTTATTTAAGAAATTTGGCTTTAATTTTTGTGATAAGTTCGTTAATTCGCTTCTATACAAACAATCTTACAAAATTTACTTATTCTAAGCTATCATTAATCATTATTTTTAACAAATAAACGGAAATCACTCAAATATATATTGTTTTCGTTTCCAATTCTTTGAACATTAGTAATCTTAAGTAGTTGGGGTAAGCTCGTCCCTAATAGGCGATTCTCTTGAATATAGCGAGTTAGTTGTTTGATTTTCAACGCAAATGGTTTTTTATGATTCAAGTTTGAAGGTATTCCCCAGTATATGGTTTGCTAGGATAAGTCCGTCGCTTCTGATTGCTTATTTTTGGTATAATAAATAATAGAAACCTAATAATAATTTTAATTGTTTACGGTTCCGGGTATATTATAAAATACTTCTAGTATTAGGAACCTACTATGTTGAGGTAAATTCGTCATTGCGGATAGGTCTGAGTATAGTGGTATATTATGGTTTTTAGTACGTTAAAACAAATTTAAAATATCCCAAATTTAATGATGTGTTTAAATTTTAGAAAACAAACCTAAATGGTAATAGTATAATATATATTATATTACGATAATTTGTACTTTTTATTCAGTTTGGGGTAAGTCCGCCCCTGCTAAATAATTATTAGGCTGGTAATTGCGTACAACTTTTTGCAACTTTTATGTGTTTTGGAACATTTGCACTCTTTATTAATTTTGGGGTAAGTTCATCCTTATTAAATAATTATGCAGCAGTTAATTACATAAATATTTTGAATTTTCTGGCAAAATTTTATTCTTTGTTAGTTCTGGGACAATATTCTCCGTCTTAAATGATTGTCATTTTATTAAATTTTAATTCAAATATTATTGAAGCTGTTCCAAAACTTCCACAGTTGCTATAATTTTGAGAGTTTGTTTTATTGACTTTGTGTGGAGCAAGATTTTAAATATTATTTGATAGCCCTACAACAATAATACTTTCCTAAAAATTAAACTATTCAATTTCGAAAATTCTTAAATTCAAGCATAGTCAAGCAATCATTTCAGTGTATTCAATTTAAACGTATAGTTACTATAATATTTATATTTGTTCTGAAAAATACATTCAAACTTTACTTGTTGTGGGGTAATTTCGTTTTTATTAAGTTTGTGACTATTCCTTCCACAATGGATGGATTTTTTAGATTTTACTACAATTAGTATATCTTTGAAAGTTAGAAATTTCTGTAATATTAAAATAATATTTGTGCAGTCCATTATGTTTACATATTATGGGGTAAGTTCGACAATCTCATTTATTGTTTTTCGTAAAATAATTCAACCTGTTTGTGCATATAATTTTCAAAATGCTGTTTCATTGATAATAGAAAACAGAATAATAATGATATTTACTATTTTAGGGGTAAGTTCGTCACAACCTTCTGAATTCTGTGTTAGAACGCTGCAATAATACCGACATATTTCAACGGTAAATTCGCCTGCTGACAATCTTACAAGACTGCATTTTAAAATCTTGAAATGCACTTATGCTCTCATTCTACGTAAACGAGTGGCGTTTTCACTTACCCCATTTGATACGAGAGCAGAGGTGCTGTGTTCGTGTTCGAGTTCCCAACCAGGCATGACACATTTGCACGCCGCTTGATATACGAGCAAGTCATGTTTGCATTGCTTCGGCGCATATATTGCACATAAATGCAAACAGTATATTACTTTGTTTACTGTCAACATGAAGGGCATACATAAGGCTATGGGATTTTGGCCCACAGGTCCAGTCTCTGTTTCAGGTCAGACCAGCCCGGAGAGATCGCTGGTGGAAAATTTCCCCTGGGGCCAAAATCTACCAGTGAAAGTCAAAGTTGGTGAAATTTTACATTTTAGAATTTAGATAAAAGGGAATGTGGGGTAACTCCAACGGTCTTGCATGTATTTCGATTTTAATAAGCAGCGAAGCATTACCTCTACGTTGGACAGAAACATTCGTCATGACTTGTTATTGTGGTACAAAGGAAATCATAATTTTTGACGTCACAATCTCTTTGATTCTAATAGATGACGTACAATTCAGTTACAGAATTCAGATTTATCAACTTTAAAATGGAGCTTTAATTCCCGAAATGCGTCGCTTCAGTAAAGATAAACTCGTAATGGCGCAGCACACACATCTATTAATGAAGGTCCTCTTGAATCTGACACATGTGTCAACATAGTATACCCAGCAATCTGAAATTATTGCCACCGCAAATATTGAACCTGTCTGCTTGTCTACAATATCCTCCGATGAGGTTCCTCACACGGGACTCCGCGACATGTGTGTGTATGTATGTGCGGACGTATATGCGGATTTGTTTGCTTGTCATATTTGCATTCGGTTGATGGATTGCTTTCTGTAGGAAAATAACCCAGCAATACTTTTATCCGGGAATCATGAAGATCTTCCTGACAAGATTGATTGTCGATATCTGGATTCTCCGGAGCGGAATGATGAGATTTTATTTCATGAAGAGGTGAGGAACTTCTGTCCATTGAGAGTGATAACTGACTGAAACGTAGAACTTATATAAATTCCATTTTAATTTACTTTAGATTACAATTATGTTATACCTAGAGTGCATATATTTTTATGTGCATGCAGTTTCCAGTTTACTGGTACTAATGGTAATTCGCGGTGCTCTATTTCACTATATTTTGCATTTTTGAAAAACATCTGCATATTTTTACAATGATATTGAACTTTATGCATCTTTAAAGTTTCATACTGTAAGATCATTTGCACCTTTTGCATATTTACGTATCTTTGTATGGGAAAGGTATTTCATGTATATCTTTATAATAGTCGAAACACATTTTCTTGAATCATTATATAATAAAAGTAATGGAATATTTACTACAATTTAAAACTGCTGCAGTTTAACATTTGCGTATGCTGATACAGATGTGCAAACATGTAGTTCCTGCTTATTTTTAAAGTTTGAGGTTATATTGTTGCAGTAAACCCTTTAGATAGACTTTAGCATTTACTAGTATCGTGCTAATAGAATTTAATTAAGCATATTTTGCATATTTGACAAGCACGTGCCTGTTTTTACGAAAGCAATGCATTTTATGCAAGCGGAAAGTTTTATTCTTCTTAGAAAGTACTTTATTAATTTATAAAAAAATCATACAGTTAGATCAGTTGCATGCTCTGCATATTTAACTAAAAATATGCATCATTATATAACAGAAGGTATTTCATGTAGATCTCAATAATTGTCGAAATGCATCTTCTTGAATCATTATATAATAAAACTAATGGAATATTTACAATTTTTAAAATTTCTGTTATTCAGCATTTGCATATACTTATAAAGATATGCAAACATGTATTGTCTGCTTATTTTGAAATTTATAAATCATATATTTTTGCAGAAAATCCTTTGGATAAACTACCATTTACTGGTACTGTGCTAATATACGATGATTTCTTCTGCATGTTTTGCACGCACGTGCAATTTTTACAAAAGCAATTCATTTTATGCAAGCTGAAGGTTTAATTTTTCTTAGAAAGTACCTTATTAATTTATAAAAACTTCATACAGTTGGATCAGTTGCACGTTTTGCATATCTAACTAAAAATATGAATCCTTATATAGTAGAAGGTATTTCATGTAGATCTCAATAATTGTTGAAGCGCATCTTCTTGAACCATTATGAAATAAAACGAATGGAATATTCATAACAATTTTTAAAATTTCTGCTATTTAGTATTTGCATATAGTGATAATGATATGCAAACATGTATTGCCTGCTTATTTTGAAATTTAGAAATCAAATATTTTTGCAGTAAATCCTTTGGATAAACTACCATATCCTGGTGCTGTGCTAATATACGATGATTTCTTCTGCATATTTTGCACGCACGTGCATATTTTTACAAAAGCAATTCATTTTATGCAAGGTGGAGGTTTAATTACCTCTTTAATTTATAAAAACTTCATACAGTTGGATCAGTTGCACGTTTTGCATATTTAACTAAAAATATGCATGATTATATAACAGAAGGTATTTCATGTATACCTCAATAATTGTTGAAACGCATCTTTTGGAATCATTATATAATAAAACGAATGGAATATTTACTACAATTTTTAAATTTCTGCGCTTTAGCATTTACATATACTGATAAAGATATGCAAACATGTATTTCCCGCATATTTTGAAATTTTGAGGTCATATTTTTGCAGTAAACCCTTTGGGTAGTCTTTAGTGTTCACTAGTATCGTGATAATAGGATTCAATTCTGCATATTTTGCATATTAAACAAGCACGTGCCAATTTTTACAAAAGCAATTTTATCCAAAGCTGAAACTTTCATTTTTCATAGAAAGCACGCTATTAATTTATAAAAAAATCAAACAGCTAGATCAGTTGCACGTTCTGCGTATTTAACTAAAAATATGGATCATTATATAGCAGAAGGTATTTTATGTAGATCTCAATAATTGTCGAAGCGCTTCTTCTTAAATCATTATATAATAAAACTAATGGAATATTTACTACAATTTTTAAAATTTCTACCATTTAGCATTTGCATATACTCATAAAGATATGCAAACATGTATTGCCTGCTTATTTTGAAATTTAGAAATCATACATT
The DNA here is from genome assembly GCA_014611495.1 of Limonius californicus. Lineage (NCBI taxonomy): Eukaryota > Metazoa > Arthropoda > Insecta > Coleoptera > Elateridae > Limonius > Limonius californicus. The sequence continues at coordinate 8,333 of JABXWE010067454.1, forward strand.
TTTGCAGGAAATCCTTTGGATAAACTATCATTTCCTGGAACTGTGCTAATATACGATGATTTCTTCTACATATTTTGCACGCACGTGCATATTTTTACAAAAGCAATTCATTTTATGCAAGCTGGAGGTTTAATTTTTTTTAGAGAGTACCTTATTAATTTATAAAAACTTCATACAGTTGGATCAGTTGCACGTTTTGCATATTTAACTAAAAATATGAATCCTTATATAGTAGAAGGTATTTCATGTAGATCTCAATAATTGTTGAAGCGCATCTTCTTTAATCATTATATAATAAAACTAATGGAATATTTACTACGATTTTTAAAATTTCTACCATTTAGCATTTGCATATACTCATAAAGATATGCATACATGTATTTCCTGCATGTTTTGAAATTTAGAAATCATATTTTTGCACGTGCATATTTTTACAAAAGCAATGCATTTTATCCAAGCTTAAAGTCATTATCTTTAGAAAGTACGTTATTAATTTATATAAGATTCATACAGTTAGATCAGTTGCACGTTTTGCACATTTAACTAAAAATATGCATCCTAATATTGTAGAATATATTTCATGTATATCACAATAATTGTCGAAACGCATTTTCTTAAATCATTATATAATAAAACTAATGGAATATTTACTGCAATTTTTAAAACTGCTGCTGTTTAGCATTTGCGTATACTGATAAAAATATGCAAACATGTATTTCTAGTATTGTGCTAATATGATTTAATTTTGCATATTTGATAAGTACGTGCATATTTTTACAAAAACTATCTATTTTATGCAATATGAAGGTTTAATAATAACACGAATGGAATACTTACTATAATTTTTAAAACTGGTGCTGTTTAACATTTGAATATACTGATAAAAATATGCAAACATATATTTCTTGCATATTTTAATATTTTGAGGTCATATTTTTTTACAAAGGCAGTGCATTTTATGCAAGCTGAGAGTTTGATGTGTTCAAAAGTACGTTATTAATTTATAGAAAATTCATACAGTTTGATCCGTTGCACGTTTTGCATATTCAACTAATAATATGCATCCTTATATAGTAGAATATATTTCATGTATATCTCAATAATTGTCGAAATTGATTTGTTCAAAAGTACGTTATTAATTTATAGAAAATTCATACAGTTAGATCAGTTGCACGTTTTGCACATTTAACTAAAAATATGCATCCTTATATAGTAGAATATATTTCATGTATATCTCAATAATTGTCGAAACGCATTTTCTTGAATCATTATATAATAAAACTAATGGAATATTTACTACAATTTTTAAAACTGCTGCTGTTTAGCATTTGCGTATACTGATAAAAATATGCAAACATGTATTTCTAGTATTGTACTACTATGATTTAATTTTGCATATTTGACAAGTACGTGCATATTTTTACAAAAACTATCTATTTTATGCAATATGGAAGTTTAATAATAACACGAATGGAATACTTACTATAATTTTTAAAACTGGTGCTGTTTAACATTTGAATATACTGATAAAAATATGCAAACATGTATTTCTTGCATATTTTAATATTTTGAGGTCATATTTTTTTACAAAGGCAGTGCATTTTATGCAAGCTGAGAGTTTGATTTGTTCAAAAGTACGTTATTAATTTATAGAAAATTCATACAGTTTGATCCGTTGCACGTTTTGCATATTTAACTAATAATATGCATCCTTATATAGCAAGAGGTATTTTATATGTATCTCAATAATTGTCGAAACGCATCTACTTGAATCATTACATAATTAAACTAATGGAATATTCTCTACAATTAGTACTGTTAGTATTACCACATACTGATAAAGTAATGTAAACGTGTATTTTCTGCATATTTCAACATTTTGAACTTATAGTTTTGTAGTAAACCCTTTGGATAGACTTTACAATTTATTAGTATTGTGCTAATACACCATGATTTAATTTTGTATACTTTGCATATTTGACAGGTACGTGCATGTTTTTACAAAAACAATGCATTTTGTGCAAGCTGAAAGTTTTACATTTTTAAAAAGTATATTATGGTATTTGTAGAAACTCCATAAAATTAGATCATTTGCACGTTTTATATATTTAACAGAAGGTATGCATCCTTTTATAGCAAATGGTGTTTCATGTATATGCTAATAACTGTCGAATGGAATTTTTTTTAAAAACTCAATAATGAAAATAATAAACTTTACGGCAATTTTTAAAATTGAATTGAATATTTATATATATGCAGCTGAAGATATGCAGAAATGTATTTCCTGAATATTTTAAAAGTAGCCCATTTCATAAACTCCGCATATTTAGCATGTATGTTTCATAAGTCTAATTTTTAAAATGTAGGTGCGTAAACAGTTTTATTGCAAATACATACAGTTAGATCAATTTTCCAAGTTCTGCATATTAAGTCGATAATATGCATCATCATACAGGAAAATGTATTTCAAGTATATGTTAATAACTGCTAAATTGAATTTGTTTATAATATAAGTTTTTCACCTTATTTAAGTCTTGAATATGTTGTCTACATACCTGCAATGGCTATAGGAAATGCTTATTTTGAATTACTTTATTGAAGTCAATTTAGGTTTGCATATTTAGACTATCATGTGCATATTATAACAGGATTTTGCACTTTGCACATTCAAGCTTATTTACAAATTCTTGCACAATCGTCAATTGACGCAAACCTACCTTCTTTCACATTTTGCATGCTTATGCAAAGAAATGCATATATTTTGTAAATAAGTATTGTGAGTAGTTCTCCATTTATTTTTAAAATTTGTGGCAAATGTGCGAAGACGGCGTTAAAGTGCCACAATTTGCTTTGGAATATTTGACCACATTTTACATATTTAACCAAGTTATGCATATATTTATAAAAAACAGAGTTTTATGCATATTTCAGTATGTTGTGAGTTTATTTTGAAACAGTGTGTTTGGAATATAAGAGACATTTACTCTCTTAATGCTCATTGAGGCTTTTTGCATATTTTGTATATTCTGTCAAGGGGATATGGTGGTACATTTACAATTTGCTTTCTTCTGGAACAGCATTTTCTAGTGGAAATATCTTAGAATTGTGCCAATTAACTGTCACTTTTCGCATATTTTTGCATATGGGTATGGTATACATATTTCCATTAAGAATGGATTGTGTACATGTTTTCCTGTTTTCCTTCTTTAATGTTTTGATGCAGTAATTATTGAATTTTATAGGAAATATCTCGATATTTTTGCAGTTAGCTTCTTCTTCTTCTTCTTCTTCTTCTTCTTCTTCTTCTTCTTCTTCTTCTTCTATGTTTATTTGAGGCGGATACGCATATTGTTACAAAACAATACATTTTCTGAACAATTTAAAGAAACATTTTTCAACAGAACGTATTTAAATATGAAACAAATTTCCAGGAATAGTGCCAACTAGCACTAATTTATTTCTACACATTCAAGAAATAATATGCATGTTTTGTATATAATCAACATATTGTTACAGTTTACTGCTTTCAATGTTTCCTACTTCTTTTATTTTGTAAGCTGATAAGGGTGTGTGAAAAAAATATTCAGTGTTCCAGCAAAAATTCTTATTATAAATATGCAAGAGGTTTATAAATGTTTAGTACATATTTTAAAGCAGGGGTATGATATTCAAAATTTCAACTTATTAATAGTATTGAAAGGATCACAAGAGTCTAATCACTTATTCATTTAATTAATTATGGTTCTAGGTCACTCCATGTGACCAATATTTTACGAATATGCTTACATATTTTAAGTAATATCAGATGAGGCAGTAGAGTTTTATAACTAATGTTTCATTAAAGCTTGCTTCTGCTACAAAATCAATTTCTAGGTCTCGTGCAAAGAAAATTAGGACAAATTAGTGGCGTTGGACGTGGAGGGAACCTTCGTCTGGTAGGTGAAGTGTGCCATGCATTGACACGCGCTATCATCATTATTAGCTGCGGGTAGCAATCGTTAACATTGCCGGTGCCCTTTAACAAGCAAATGGGAATAATGGTGGCGAAGAGAGAGAAACAGATATCGATTTTATTTGTAAAATGGCAACCTGATAGTGATGGGGATCTGCGGTATTAATTGCAGGAACTAAGAGATTCCGATAATTTAGGGTGGAAACATTTCACGCTGTCCCTGGGGCTACCTATTTTCGATTTCTGGCGAAATTAAAGTGCTTTGTGTTGTTCCTCCGATAAAGGTGTAGGATTTAATTGCAAAGTTTGTACAATTTTAAAAATTAATTGTTTGTTGCTCCTACTACGCAACCTGGAGCTTGTCCTAGGGATTATAGAGTCGTTGTCGATTTTATCGGCATCTGCCCTTTAACCCAACGATACAGGGCAATAAGATTTATTATTGCCTTGTTTCTGATTGATATGTTGATATACATTTTGACAAGGGCTTGATTCTGACGTAGGCATGATAATTGATTTGGCAGAAACGCCGATATGAAGCATATCGAACATTTATAAGTTCTTATTTCTTTATTCCCTTTTCAAGGGCACAAAATATGTACGAGAGGAGTTCCACATTAATCTTGTCTGATCTGATTTTTCAAACCTTTAATTATCAACTTCATCCTTCACAAGAACTACAGTTGTTAACATAAAAAATATTAATTTACCTTGAAGCCATGTTGTGTGTGCAAAATTTTACACGGATATTTTGAAGAAAGTTCAGTAAACACATTTTTGATTCCTTAAGTTTTTGCTTCAAAAGAAATCACAGAATGGTTCCAAAATATATATCGCCCGTATGGAATCTCCTACGTTGAGCATACGTTCGCGGAGGAAGCAAATGAACACATGTTAGGAAGACCAACAGAAATGCTGAAATCATGTTGAGAGAATTGTTCTTGCTAAACGCATAGCTAGAGTGCTAGAATTAGCTGTAAAAATTTCTATTTTTTCTGGCATATGAACTGATTCTGCATGACCATCTTCATTTGTCAACAATGTCAGCAAGGTATATGTTGAGAAACTCTTCTAATTTTTCTATCGGCGTTTTAGATTCTTCCCATTACAGGAACTTCAGAACAGCCATCTCTGTCATCTCTCTTGAAACGTAGGAACGCCATCATAGTGCATTGTCTTCTAATGTTAGTCCATTTCGATCTTCTTCCAAGTTTCGTCCTTCCTTTTCTACCCCTACTATACTATGCTGTAAACTGTGTCTCACGTAATACAGTTCAACCATTTCTATATAGTCCAGTTCTCTACCGTATTTCGTAGCAAGTTTAAGAATGGTGCCACAAATGTTGCCTGCTCCGTAAAACGTCTCTTAAAAAAGAATTGATAAAGTAATGGCCAAAAGCATCCTTACATAAGGCTAGAAACATGGTTAATAACGACGAAAACCGAAAGCAAGAGCATAAGGGCGGAGATTGATTTTTAGCAAGGAGCAGTGCTATTAATAGATTATAACATATCACCAGAGCAAATAAGAAGAACGAAACCGGAAGAAACACTTATAGATGACCTACAAAAAGATTACTCTTATGGTATGAAACATCATAAATTACCAGAATGAACCTGGAAATGGATATTATTGGAAGATGAAGCAGAAAGAACTCACAGTGAAAATCGGGAATGAGGAAGTTCAGGAAGCTATGAAAAAAAAAGCATAATAAGAAGAACCATGGAAAAAGAAGAAACAGATATACATAACGCACAAACATGATTATTCTTATCGTATGGTCACAGGTGTCAAGTGGTACCTCACTAATTACCGCAATTGACCTGGAAATAGACACCATCGGAAAACGCAGAAGAGACTACGCCCACTGCAACTCGGGGTGATAAAATCAAGGAAGCTATGAATAAAAGGCAGAATAAAAATATCGATGGAAATAGAAGAAACCAGTTATATACGACGTAAAATAATATGCCTTTTATGGTACCTGCGACGTATACAGCCTCACTGAACACACAACAACCAAAATGAATGTGTAAATTGAAATTATCCGAATAGGAAGTAGAGAGGACACCGATTAAGAGCTTGGTTGATGAAGTCAAAGAAGCTATGAATAAAAGGCAGAATAAGAAGAACGATGGAAATAGAAGAAACCAGTTATATACGAGGTAAAATAAAATGTCTGTTATGGTATGGACACCTGCGTTATATAAAACCTCATTGATTGTCATAATGAATGTGTGAATGGAAATTATCCAAATAGGAAGTAGAGAGGACACCCATTAAGAGCTTGGTTGATGAAGTCA
>JABXWE010067456.1:0-17746 GCA_014611495.1 Limonius californicus
TAAATGTCCCCGAAGACATTACAACCCTACGTCGTTTAATAGTATAAAGACTGGTTTAAGAAATCATATATGTTAAATGTATTGATAAAGGGAGTTTTTATTAGTCGATCTTGTTTATCAATTTCATTGGACTGAAACAGCAGTTCTTTTTAGCAAAATACATGCAGTAGTATGTCGCCAACTGTGTATAATGTTTCTTGAGTCAGATTAATAAATATAACCATTATCTCCAGTGTTTTAATTAATCCATCTCTGGATGTGCGCCTCCCCTAATTGTCACCAAGGTATTCGGTATTTTGTTGCGCTCATCTACTGCGTTCCTATAACCCCCTTGAATTCGTCTCTCTATCTAGCTTTAGCTCTTCCGTAATTTTTTCTTGTCGTTCTTAGTCTCCACTCAATCACCTTCTGCTTCCATCTCTGATTGATTGTTCTCATATTCTGTCCACTATTCCACGTTTTATTTTCTGGCCAGCAAGCGCACTTCTAATATCGACCGTTCCATGAGTAAAATTACTTTACACCTGCTTCTTCCTTGGGATGGTACACAAGGGTTGGTCATACCACGGTAGTGAAGTTGGTAATTGGACTGTACCCCTGGTGTTAACCTCGCTGGGTCTAGAGCCGCTTTGTTAGAATTCTTCATAAAGGCCGTCGATCGTTCAAAGAGTTGATTGCCACCTTCAAATTTTCAATTATTATTCCACGGAAACGAATACTTATAGCGAACCGCAGGATATTAACTAAGATTAATAAATATAAACTGAAAGATATTATAGAATAGGTACATAATATGCCCTACAATCACAAAATGAATGAAATAATAAGGCATTTGAAGTCCCATAGTTTCTTTATAAGAATAATTAAAAATTTGAAGATACATATTCCAAATTCCTTAATAAATTCACATCTAATAAATCATTGAGGTATAAATAAATAACTGATTTTCATTAATAAATATATAATATCCATAAATGAAACATGTATATAATTAACTTATCGAAATTATTATTATCTCTGAAATTTCTCACCGTCGTCGCCAAGATAGAGTCGCCGACTTGTTCATTAACAAGTTAATCATTGTTCCTCATGAGTTGATCATCGCAAGTAGGCCGTCAGCTTGTTTATCGTCGCCAAATAGGTCGTCACCGAATTGATTGTCACCGAGTAGGACGTCACCATGTTGACCATCACCGAATTGGTAGTCACCCAGTTGACCGTCATCGAGTTGGTAGTCACCAAGTCGATCGTCACCAAGTTGGTAGTCACCAAGTTGATCGTCGCCGAGTAGATCGTCACCTTGTTGATCGTCACCGAGTTGGTAGTCACAAAGTTGAACGTCGACGAGTTGGAAGTCACCTAGTTGATCGTCGCCGAGTAGGTCGTCACATTGTTGATCGTCACCGAGTAGGTAGTCACCAAGTTGATCGTCATCAAGTTGGTAGTCACCTAGTTGATCGTCGCCGAGTAGTTCGTCACATTTTTGATCGTCACCGAATAGGTAGTCACCCAGTTGATCGTCACTGAGTCGCAAAGTTACTCGTGGACGAATTAGTAGTCAGCTTGTTGATCAGCCGTCACCCAGTTAATTGTCACCGAGTAGGGCGTCACATTGTTGATCGTCACCGAGTTGGTAGTCACCAAGTTGATCGTCACCAAGTTGGTAGTCACCTAGTTGATCGTCGCCGAGTAGATCGTCACCTTGTCGATCGTCACCGAGCTAGTAGTCACCGAGTTGGTATTCACCGAGTTGGTAGTCACCGAGTTGATCGTCACTGAGTTGATAGTCCCGAAGTTGATCATCGACAAATTGATAGTTACCGAGTTGATCGTCACTAAGTTGTTCTTTGCCGAATTGGTCACCTAGTAGTTCATCACCCTACTGATCGACGCCGTATTATCGCCGTAGAGTTGAGCACCACCAAGTAGTGGCGTGCTGATAATTACCCCCAAAATTTAAAATCACGCAGTATTCGCAAACCAACAGATTATAGAATATGATTACCACACCAATATTATAACATTAACATTTTTTAGGCAGCACTAATGCCTACGATATTTACAAAATTGAATTATATTGTACCCGTCATGTACTTTATATCTACTTGCATATTTTTCGTAAAGTAAAAACATTACTTTAAAATTATCCCTTATCCTTTCATTTGGACTTAACCTCCAAAGCAAATGTCATTATTGATATTACTGCTTTAATACAGTAGCCATCTAAAAAACATAAAATCCATATATGTGTGCATTCAAAAACGCACCAACTACACTATATAAATTTAAAAGTGTTGATTAATATTTATACAATGCAATTTTGTCATTGAAAAACACGTAGCAGTTAATTAATCTGATTAGAATCTAGCTGTATAATATATGAAAGCCTGCAAAGAGAAAAATGCATATATAACTGTTTACTTCATAAAATGTATGACACTGCAGATGTTAATTAATATGAAACATTATATCATAATATATCCAGACAATAGCAACAAGTGCATGAAATGAACTTAAATAATTTACATATACATATGAATATCTAGCTAGAGCAGAGAAATATAACGTATCCAAGCAGTCGCAGTTATTTCGTTTGTGAAACAATGCAGCAATTATGTATACATAGAAACAATACTGTGATTGAATATTAATTGTAAAGGCAAACGTAAAATTTAAATTCAAACCGTTTCGTAAGTAAAAATATGCAACTTAAAGGAATACGCATAAATGTAACAGTTACAGCGAGTTGTACCTGTAAGGCCTGTATGACACGGCACAGAATTTTGTACAAAATTTTGTTCAAAGTTTTGTTCAAAATTTTGTACAAAATTCTGAAAGACACGTATTACACGCCACAGAATTTTCTACAAAATTCTGCCTGTGAGCATACGCAAATAGGTGCAAATTATGTTGACATCTGTGAGAAAACTATCAAAATAATCATGTTACTGTAGATACGGTAGAAATCTACCAAGGTTCGATGATAATCGTTTACTTTTGTTTACATAACCTCGAATGTTGTTAGTCTTTTCGTGGCTTGTATTATTTTTGTGTTTTCGGCAGATTTCTTTTTGTTTATGAGTTATACATATTAAGTGTGTGTAGAATGGCTAGCGTTAATAGATTTTTGTTGGTAGACGTGGTAAAACATTTACGTCTTTGCCCCCTGTGCTCATTCATGAACACTAGAAAATGCTCGTTTGCGCATCGATTTGACGTTGTTTCTGAACAAAATTCTGTGGACAATATTTTACTATATGATGCGGCACAGAATTTTGTAAAAAAACTTTGAAAATTCTGTGCCGTGTCATACGGGCCTTATGTATTGTTTCTATAAAAAGTGTCTCAACTGAAACACTCCGCCCTAAATAACCTTGCGAATGATCAAAGTTGAAAAAATTGGTGTGACAGCGCAACAGTAGTATGAGGGAGAACATCTTTTACCATGTAAGTTATCTGTCTTACTTCGTCCCACTAACACCCACCACCACTAATCGCAATTTTAACGGACAAGAGGTGTTAAGTGGTGACTTATTTGAAAGGTTTTCCTGCTTTATGCTAATTTGAAATTGTTTGCCATTCTTTCAAATCGGTTTTGAGAAATGGCATTTTGAAGTTTTCGATGCATATGGGAAATTAAAAAATTAAAAAGAAGTGTTCAGGTTATTTTAATTAATATTCAAAATGGTCACCAACTTTCCTACTACATTACAATCGATATTCAAACCAATTTCCTACTTTATTAAAAAATTCGAGCTTCAATAAACGACACTTCTGATTAATCTGGCTTCTTCCGGAACATCTGGTTGAGTAACACAGATCTTAGTTTTTAGGTAACCCTACGGAAAATAAACATAGTGGGTTAAGATCGGGTCACCTAGCCGGCCATTTCACAGGACCCTAGCCCTATAACTGCCAAGGCGGGGAATGAGCAGCCCACACTTGAACATTTGAAACAAAATCTATTCGCCTATTTCACTTTATGTTATTTATAGGTTTAGTTTAAAAATTATATAACAAACCGTTTCCCCAGAAAGCACAAATTATGAATGTGTGGGCTCTAGATACCCGGCCTCAACAAGAATTTTGAAAAATTTAGATTAAGCTACTTTGCAAAATTGGCAATTTATAAAAAAACGAAAATGCTCGGTAATACAGGGTCATTCTAAACATGCGCGAAAAACTTACAGCTAAGGTTATTTAACCCTTATCTTTATAAATTCGGCGCCGTTATGGAGGTATGGAGCTACAAAGTTTTTTTACGTCAATCGATTAATAAGCAAATAACCTTTTAGTTTCTTTAAATTTATGATAACATTGTTTTGGAAAGCAGTTCAAACTTAATTTCCAGTCAAAAAAATGTACAGTTGAATGTGAAAAGTGGAATTTTTGCCCCAGCAGTGAAAAGCTTGGTTAAAAGATTTCTAAATTAGGATACATGTGGAAAACGAGAACGTTAACCTAAACTGTTGAACTTCTGAACTAGTATTTGATAGTCCAAAAAAAGTTATTTAACAGAGTTTCGAATATAAATGACAACCTAATCACAAACACCCAATCTATACATTTTTGATTCTGGGTCACATTTCATCCACTTTTCATACTCAACTGTACATTTTTCTTCATTGGAAATTAATTACACCTGATTTACAAATTCATACACCAAAATTTTTACTTCTGCGTCAGTTTTCATCCACTTTTCACTCAACTGTACATTTTCCGTTATTGGAAATTAATTACTCCTAATTTAAAAATGTATTCACCAAATTCTTCACTGCTGGCCCAGATTTCATCCACTTTCCACAGTCAGCTCTACATTTGCCTTTATTGGAAATTCACAAATTATTACACCAAATTTTTCACTTGTAAATCAGATTTCATTCACTTTTGACGGTCAATTGTACATTGTTCTTCATTGAAAATTAATTACAACTAACTTACAATCTCGCCACCAAATTTTTCACTTCTGGGTCAGATTTCATTCACGTTTCACATTCAACTGTACATTTTTCTTGATTGGAAGCTAAAATTACATCTAATTCACAAATTTTTACACCCAATTTTTCATTTCTTGGTCACATTTCATCCACTTTTCATACTCAACTGTATATTTTTCTTGATCGGAAATTAATTACACCTGATCTATAAATTCTTACACCAAATTTTTCACTACTCAGTCAGTTCGCATCCACTTTTCACTCAACTGTACATTTTTCTTCATTGAAAATCAATTACAACTCATTAACAAAGATTTTACCAAATTTACACTTCTGTGTAAGATTTTATTCACTTTGTACACTCAACTGTACATTTTTCTTCATTGAAAATTAATTATAAATAATTCACAAATGTTTTCACCAAATTGTTCACTGATGGGTAGGCTTTCATTCACTTTTTACATTCAACTGTACATCTCTCTTGATTGAAAGCTAATTACACCTAATTTACAAACATTTTTACCAATTGTTTACTTCTGGGTAAGGTTTTATTCAATTTTCAAATTTTTCACCACATTTTTCACTTCTGGGTCAGATTTTATTCACACTCAGTTGTATATTTTTCTTGATTGAATAATAATTACACCTAAGTGACAAATAGTTTCCCCACATGTACATGCTGGGTAGGCTTCACTTTGCACATTTCACATCTTTCTTGATTGAAAGCAAATTACACCTGATTTACAAACATTTTCACCAATTGTTTTACTTCTGGTCAAGATTTTATTCACTTTGCACACTCAACTGTATATTTTTCTTGATTGAAAATTAGTTACACCTAATTTACAAACTTTTTCAACAAATTGTTCACTTCTGGGACAGATTTCATTCACTCTTCACACTAAATTGTACATTTGGCTTGATTGGAAATTAATTACACCTAATGTACAAGCTTTTTCACCAATTTTTTTATTTCTGGTTAAGATTTTATTCACCCTTCATTGTACATTTTTCTTGATTGAAAATTAATTACCCCTAATTTACAAACTCTTTTTTTTATGTGTTATACTTCAGGATAAGATTTTATTTACTTTGCACACTCAACTGTACATTTTCCTTCATTGAAAATTACTTACATCTAATTTACAAATGTTTCACCAACTTGTTCACTGCTGGGTAGGTTTTTATTAACTTTCACACTGAACTGTACACCTTGCTTGATTGAAAGCTAATTACACCTAATTTACAAACATTTTCACCAATTTTTTTACTTCTGGTAAAGATTTTATTCAATTTACAAATTTGTCACCACATTTTTCACTTCAGGGTCAGATTTCATTCACACTCATTTGTATATTTTTCTTGATTGAATAATAATTATACCTAATTTACAAATATCTTCCCCACATTGTACACGCTGGGTAGGCTTTTATTCACTTATCACATTCAACTCTACATCTTTCTTGATTGAAAGCAAGTTACACCTGATTTACAAACATTTTCACCAATTGTTTTACTTCTGGGTAAGATTTTATTCACTTCGCACACTCAACTTACATTTTTTTGATTGGAAATTACTTACACCTCAATTACAAATGTTTTCACCAAATTGTTCACTGCTTGGTAAGCTATTATTCACTTTTCGCACTCAACTCTTTTTTGATTGAAAGTTAATAGCACTAATTTACAAACTTTTCTCCAAATTTTGCACTTCTGGTTAAGATTTTATTCACTTTCCACACTATGTACATTTTTCGTTATTGAAAATTCATTACACCTAATTTACAAACTTTTTACTCAATATTTTACTTCAGGCTAAGATTTTATTCACTTGGCACGCTCAACTGCACATTTTTCTTAATTGAAAATTACTTACACCTCATTTACAAATGTTTTCACCAAATTGTTCACTGCTGTGCAGGATTTTATTCACTTCTCACACTCAACTGTACAACTTTCTTGATATTTAGTTAATTGCACCTAATTTACAAACTTTTTCACCAAAATTTTTCATTCCTGGGTAAGATATTATTCACTTTTCACAATTAATTGTACATTTTTCTTCATTGAAAGTTATTTACACCGAATTTTCAAACTGTTGCAGGAAATTTTTTACTTCAGGGTAAGATTTTATTCACTTTCCACACTCACTTGTACATTTTTCGTTATTGAAAATTAAGTACACCTAATTTACAAACTTTTTGCTCAATTTTTTACTTCAGGCTAAGATTGTATTTACTTGGCACGCTCAACTGTAAATTTTTCTTAATAAAAAATTACGTACACCTCATTTACAAACGTTTTCACCAAATTGTTCACTGCTGGGCAGGCTTTTATTCACTTCTCACACTCAACTGTACATCTTTCTTGATTTTTAGTTAATTGCACCTAATTTACAAACTTTTTCACCAAAATTTTTCACTTCTGGGTAAGATATTATTCACTTTCCATACTCACTTGTACATTTTTCTTGATTGAAAATTAATTACACCTAATTTAGAAACTTTTTCACTTTTGTGTAGGATTTTATTCACTTTTCACACTCAACTGTACATCTTTCTTGATTGAAAGTTAATTGCACTAATTTACAAACTTTTTCGCCAAATGTTTCACTTCTGGCTAAGATTTTATTCACTTTTCACATTCAACTGTACATCTTTCTTGATTGAAAGTTAATTGCACCTAATTTGCAAACTGCTTCACCAAATGTTTTACTTCAGGGTAAGAGTTTATTCACTTTTCACACTCACTTGTACATTTTTCTTGATTCAAAATCAATTACACCTAATTTAGAAACTTGTTTGCTTCTGTGTAGGATTTTATTCACTTTGCACAATCAACTGTACATTTTTCTTGCTTGAAAATTACTTACACCTCATTTATAAATGTTTTCACCAAATTTTTCTCTGCTGTGTAGGCTTATATTCACTTTTCACATTGAACTGTACATTTTCCTTGATTGAAAATTAATTACACCTAATTTACAAACTATTTCAACAAATATTCACTTTTGGGTCAGATTTCATCTAGTTTTCACAGTCAATTGTACATTTTCATTTGTAATTGGAAATTAATCTTGGACTGTTAGCTTTAGAAAACAACAAAGTTTATTAAAATTGGACAAGAAACAAAAACGTTATTTACACTTTAGTGAAATGATGTAAAAATACTTTGTGGCCCCGTATCTTCGTAAGAATACCGAATTTTAGAAAGGGGGATTTAAGGGTTAAACAACCACAGCCATACGTGGTTAAAATGTTTCGCACATGTTTATAATTACCCTGTATATGTAAAAGTCATACGTATTTAAAACATATCAGAACAACTATTATTGGCAGCAACTGCAAAGTCAATAATTCTGATAGTATTTTTATAATAGCTGTTAATTGTTATTGCATATTATTACTAATTTCACTGTAAATTATATAAAGTTGAAACCGAAAAATTTCAGATTGTATATAGAACCGAAGAACTGTCACCGGACACTCCTTATCATTTGTTATTTTCTGGTTGGTTTTGGTGGAGGCTATGGGGATAAATTATGGCAGATGACTTATGTGGTAGATGATATCGCCCTTCATATTATTGTTGACATTTTTTTTTTTAATTTGATCGCTTGCGAATTTATTCAGCGCCGACTGTTTTAATTGGGACATCCTGTGTGATCCCAACAATTATGGGAGCTAGAACGAAATGCAATTTCGTAACAAAAATTTCGTTAGTTAAAGAATGTAACCGTTAGAGCTTAAAAGCGTACTAATGTAACGAAACACAAGTAGCTTACTTGTTACAATTAAACACGTAACACGAACGAAACCTCTTTGCAGGGTTATCACATGGTTTCCAAGCGATGCAACAACTGCATAAAAATATTTATGTTTAATTGTTCCATTGTTTAATTTCGATTTCATTAAACCAACTAGAAGCCTCCCTGCATTTACTAGTATTTTACAACGGCTATGTTTCTTCATTTTCCGCCTTTGTGTTTTTTTATCCGGTGGTAAGCCAACTAGGATCCCCACAACGTACGTGCGTTTGTTATGTGAACCTCGCCTTAGGACAAATTATGTGCTCAAAGCACCAAAATTGGAGTGTAAATAACAAAACATGTGAAAAGCACAAGGGCAAAGAGCGTCCAAAGTGGAATTAGCAATTGTGTGAAACTAATTCAGTTAAGGTTTGTGCCCAAATCGCGTGTGGTAGCGCAGACTCGTGCTGCCAGACTTATAGGAGGATAAAGGATAATTCAGTCAGTCGCCACTTCTTCTCGGGGGTGTTGCACGAAATGAAGAGGCGCGAGAAACTTCGCGAATTTTTCACTGAATAAGATCGGACGCGTTGGTCTTCCGACTTCAGTTGTGGCATGTAAATCAAACCAAAGGGAATTCGCGAGTTATCTACCAAAATTGTGTCGTTAATCATGCACAGTAATCTAATAATATTTTTGTGGGTGTTCGTATGCAAAGGTGAGTGTTTATTTCAGGCCAAGTTTTATAAATTAGTAGCTTTATTGTGTGTTGTAACTTTAGCTAACGAAGATTTACGTAAAATATGCACGCAGGGGATGTACAATACCGAGTGGTTAATAATTAAGGTTCTTAAATACACATTCGTTTCAATTGAATTAATTAGAAACGTTTAATGGAAATCCTTTAGCTAGCAAAACAAAACAGGGATGGTAAATAAAATCTAACATACAGTTAGTTATTTATTTTTAATTTACGTTGGAATATTTATATATTGCGGAACATTTCCAGCTTCGAAACTTTATAACGTGTACAGCCACGGTATTATTACCGGTTAAAAAGCAGTTGGAAATTGATCATATTATCCAGTACGAAGCTGCAAAGCTTCATAGCTTCACGTGTTCGCCTCAGGCTAATAACTTTTATGTAGCAGCTTCTAAATTTTATCCAATAATATAGTCCATCACAACATAGTACGTTTATTATGTCGTAGACACAAGAGATTTTTTTTTATATAAATTATAATATGTTGCATCACGTACATAAACATTAGTAAATTTTGCAAATCTAAAAATATGATGTGGCTCAAAAAAATAAGAGTACTTTCATTAACACTTTCCATAAAGGTATTAATTTATTAATTAAAAGTGTCTCGGTATATGGACATCGACTTGTTGATATTTTTATTCGATTTTACAACCAATATTCTATTTATTGATATTTAAAAACTTTTAAATGTCTTCCATTTTAACCTTTAACAGTTTACATAACCCCACAAAAGCACTATTATTAATTATTTAATTAGTAGCAACACTTTTACTAAATTATTCCTGAAAATATTTTTATTTACCTTCACGGAAGCAACTACAACTATAAAATCACTATCCTAAAAAGCTTTGGAGGCATTCCAGTGAAACAGTCTTCTGTTTCTGCGTTGCATATTGAAATTAAACAATATTATGCAAATACACATATTCATTGCCTGCAAGTGTATGAAAAATTCTATTTCGTAAACGGAAATATCTCTTTAGGAAGACAATAAATTAAAAAAATAAACATTATTTATTAATTTCTATTACTTGATATTCAGGGAAGAGTATAAACCTACCATTCGAAAAATAGGCAACCCATAATACATATGACAAGGTACTGCATGATCTAAATGTGTATTGGCGACATTAACAATCTAAAATGCCTGTTTGGTATGTTGGGTAGTTTATTCTACCCAAATTTTAAATGAAATACGTGTAAACGAAAACAACCATGTACTAATTATTTATGAATATCAAAGTTTAAATATTCCCAACATCATCAAACAGAAAATATAACAGTTTATTGATTTATAAGTAAACTGGCAAGCATACCAAGCAGTCATCGCGTATGCATAATACAATCAATACCAAATCAGATGTCGTGATACCTCATGATATGTGTTTCGGGTTGCTCATTTTTGAAATGTAGGCTCATACACTGCCGCGAATCACCCTATAGGCAGTCCAGTCCCGTTTGTATTAACAAATGTAGAAGTTTTGGGCCCATAACAACTGTATACTTTTAAAAGCAGTATTGAAAAGCATCAGTATTTAAACTTTTTTTTTAACATGCAATTATACAAAATGAAAAACTAAACCCATATTATATTAATACACAGTGTGATCATTTTATCTTTACAAGTATATAGGTTACACCCCTCACATGCGTATGAAATACACAATTAACTTTTCTTCTTAGTTATAAAAAATATTTTTTTACGTTAAAGTCTTTTGGACAGGCAAATGTCAACTACTGCTTTGTCAAAACTTAACAAATTTCTGTGCAAAGTTGTTTACTTGTATAGATTGTTGTGGTAGTAATAATCAGTTTGAATTTATTCTAATACCAAGAAAAGCTATATGACGTTGATTTTGAGAGAGAGCGCTGGACTTAACAGTACGACGACATGCGAAAAGGTACCCGGGTAGATAACTTCCATCACATAATGCCTTCAGGCGTTTGGAAAGAAATTTGAGGCAATATAGACAGTTTTTCAAGCCAAAGGTGAGACAACGACATGTGACAACTATAGAAGCTAAAAAGGTAATCATCAGACAAGTAACTGGTGGTTCTCATATAAGCCAACGAGCGGTTGCAAGAACTGTAGGCTTTAGCCAAAGTTCAGTATTTAACATTTTAAAATTAAACCGATTTCACATTAATGTAACACCTTAGTGAATATGATTACCCACGTCGAGTGAAATTCTGCCCATTTTTAAGAAATAAGTTACTACTGATCCAGTATTTTTATGAAATATTTTAGTAACTACTTTGTTTTTTATTTATTTCAACAATGTAAACTTTACTAAGATACCTATGGAATTTATAACTGTAATATGTGTAGTTTGCCTACCTGCGACAATATAAAGTAATCACTCTGTATAAATATTTGTAACAGATTACTCAAACAGATAGTCAAAATAACATCTTATTTCTGGCAGATTGATTAGCTGTCAGTTTAGCACGCTGCACTATTATTTTTTATTACTTTATTATAATATTTTGTTTTTGGGGTTTTCTTCCATGCAAGAAACTGATTGTGGGACTTACGAAATTAATGTGAATCTAAATCCTGTGGTTCTGGAAGGTATTGGGATCTTCCTAACAGATTTCTATTTTCATTTCTCTAACGATTCTTGGAGTACTTTGTCTTTTAGGAGACGTAACGATCTTCTCTTCTATGCCTAACTTACGCGTTTGTAGTGGCACAGACATAGATGACCTACAGCTTAACGTGTTCTCCCAACCACAAGAAGTGTAAACACTTCTCCATCAGATAAGATTTGCGAGCCAGAATTCCTCGCTGGTTGACCATTGCTTTGTAGCGATTATTAAATAAATATTTCCATAACAAACATTTTCATGTCATTAACATAATAAAAGCGCTACGAATTTGGGGGAAATTTAAAACCTACTGTATATCCGACAGCCGCTATCCGATTTTTCTGAAAAGGATCTATAAAATGGTTTTATATTTATTTACTAAACTCGATTTTAACACTTACGAAATTTTGAAAATGTTGTAGTTCTATGTTGCTTATAAACCAGTTCTCCAATTTTTATAAAATTCCAACAGTAAACCTTAGATTTTTGAAAACATCCTCTTCGACCACCGGAAGCCGGTATACAGGGTTGCTCATTAGTGCGTAAAAATCAAATATTGGCATTATTTAAATGATTTGAAAAATATTCTTTTCTGTTAAATGATGTAGTGCCAAAATTCGCATGCTATAATAATATTTTTAAATACGAGTGGCTACAGGGGATCATCTGCAAGGCATTACTTTTAAATAGAACACCCTGTATATTTTTATAGTTTTGAATTCACCTTACAATGATGTATCCAACGATCTCTTGTATTTGGATTTTCGATGAGACGTTGCCGATGCCATTTAAATAATGTGAAATTTTGGTAGGCACAAAATTTTACAACTTAATTGGATGCGAGAGTTTTACGGTTAATTAAAAATACATATATCTCATCTATGTACCCAAGCGATGTACTAAAAGGACACAATAAAAAAAAATTAATTTTATTATTCTTGGTGTTTTTTACACCAGTGGATATTTAATTTATTTCGACGGGCGTTTTCTCAATTTTTTCATATAGGACACTCTGTATTATATTATATTGTTGAATTGGCACGTTAATTCTCCACAACTTTACGAATATTATCATATACAGCTTGACTGATTTAACCTTCCTTGTGAGTGAACATTGCGCACTACCACGAAATTGGTGAGGGAGGCGTGGAGATCATTTCATTGTGTGTTTGTAGCAGTCAACATCGCTGTAAACTACAGTGAAAAGTGCGTGCAATGGAGTTTCAATCTAAAATTGCAGTAGGGAAGCGTACGCGCGTTTCTTTTACTGAGTGTACCGAATACTAACTGCCCATACATATTGTATCCGTCTCTGTTCCTCCTAGTGCTCACTCTGTCTCGCGCCGCGCAGCTCCCACCAGCAAGGTTAAATCCGGTAAACTGTACCCAAAATCAATACTTTCAGAGATATTGTTACTTTTTCATAGCAAACCGTTGAATCGTTAAACGTTTTGTTTATATCTGATCGAGTAGCCACTATTTTGTCACAAAGTGAGTAAGCATTGGAAATACAAAGAGCAACTCCTAACTTTTTCCAAAAACTATTGTGCACTGACGAATCGACTTTCACCTAAAGTAGCCCAAACCGACGTAATACTAATCATCATGCAATAGAGAATTCAAGAATTTTAAGTTAATACACAACGACAATGGACTGTAAATGCTTGGGGAGGTATTGTGGGCGATTTTTAAATTGGGCTTTATTTATTTAATAGACATATCTAAATGGTGTATAATATTGGTATTTCTTGCACAATAATTTGCCTTAACTCCTATAACATGTCAAGATATATTGGCCACCTAGATCGTCAAATTTGACGAAAATGGATTTTTTCCTATAAGAACATTAAACATGTTGTGTACCGGGTCATATTGAACATTTGCTAAAAATGAGTACTTCAATTGAAATACAATCGATTTCCTATCTGTACTATTAATAATAAATGTTATCACTTTATGTCGAAATCATGGCTACTAAACTCTATTTGTTGAGCATTGAGCTAGAACGTCAACAAACGCACGTGTTTGACTCACCTGAGCGCACGCTGTGATTGGTCTACGCTATATAACGCTAATGCCTCATTACTTAAGGAGTAATTGACGCTCAAAACTTTTACTTTGCACTCGTAATTACCGGGTTAAGTTTGTGTACTTTTCGAGCAGTGCTTATCGGTTTGCGGAGCGTTTGTATAGTGCCTGGTGCTTATTTTCCTAAAATGGAGGAAGTTATTCCAGAAATGTGTAATCCTATGGGGCGTCCTACTACTTTAAATGAAAAACAATTAATAGTAAAATTGTATAATTTGACGTTAGAAGAAAATCCTGAGATTTTACTGACTGACGTTGTACAATTTGTTGTTAAAACAGTGGGTGTTAGTGTTGCAACAGTAAAAAGAATTTTAAAGGAGTCTCGGGACACTAAAACTTTGTAATACTTAAGTGTTTATTATTCCTTTAATGCTTTTATTATTATGTATTTATTTGTGTCTGACTAATTAATGGATTGCAGGATTTAACATGATGCACCTATTTGTCAAGCACGCATTGGACTACTTAACAGCGGATTGCTTTTACGTCAATATTTGTTATACAGATGTCTCCAAGTCCATAATAGTAGTTTACGTAACAAATCCCGAAAGTGGTCTTATACTGGACGAGTGGGCAAATTGCAGGGCGAGCCGCAGGCGAGTCTTGCAAGCCTGCGAGTCCAGTAAAAGCACTTTTGGGACGTATTACGTACAATATTTTTTTTAAAACGGGCATTGTTGTACCATAAACTTCATATTATTCGGGACTTCGACGGTAATAAATCAAACGTTGCTTGGGTGGCCGCCTTAACAATTTCATCTGGTATAATTTCATCTTCCATTAATTCACAATCAAATGCATCATTTTGAATATCCATTTTATAATAAATGTCACGTTTTCAACTAAACGTCAAAATATGTCAAGTTATTTTATAGTTTTAAATAATACAAAACTCGGTTACTATAGAAACCAATTGACCGCTATCTTAGACTAACTATTTTATTATTTTTTTCATTAAAGATAGGCCGGAAAATAATTAAAAATGAGTCCGGTAAAAGCTTTTACCGGACTATCACAATAATTTTCTGGCTCGGTCCGACAAAATGAGATTTTCTGACCTAAAAATAAACCGGAAAGTACTAATTTCTGGCCGGTTTTAAAAAAAACACCTTTACTTTAAAAAAATGGTTCTTTTCAGAACCACCCACTCTTCTAAAAAAGAATTCTGACGACGCGAACGTTAGTTTAGAAACGCAAGGAATATTACGTAAATACACATCCGGTAAATCAAAGCACCTGTCAAGAGTTTATTTACGTTCTAGCTCAAAGCTCAACAAATACAGTTTAGATGAGATAGAAACAAAAAATTTAATAATTCAACGGTTTCTAATAAAATAAAATAATATCTCTAAAATAGGTACAGGATAATATTCATAACAATTGTGGAGAATTAAGGCACCAATTCAAAAATATAATATAATACAGTGTGTTCTATTTGAAAAATTGAGAAAATGCTCTGAAATGCGTTAAATTTACAGTGGTTTAAAATACAGCATGTATAATAAAATTAATTTTTAGTGGTTGTACCGTTTTAGTAGATCACTTGGGTATATAACTGCGAAATACGTATTCTTAATTAATCGTAATACTCATGCATCGAATTAATTAGTTAAATCTTGTGCCGAACAACATTTTCACACTTTTTAGATAAGCTCAAAACGCCTCATCCAAAACCAAAAACAGGAGATCGTTGGATAGATAATTTTTCGTTAAATTCAAAACATAAAGTGTTTTAAATAAAAAATATTACCTTTCAGATGCTCTGCTGTAACCAATCATCCAGTATATTTAAAAATATTTTCATTAATACGTGCATTTTGGCACTACATCATTTAAAGAAATAAACAATTTTCAAATCATTCTAATAACGCCAATATTAGACTTTGACCCACTAATGAGCCACCCTGTATTAACTGCTTTCTGCAGGTATTCTTATTTTATCCTGATAATGCTGTTTGTTTCTCAATTGGCTGAACGAATCAAATGGTAAGCGCCCACTTTCCAACCAATCACTCTGTATATAATAAAATATTAATATTAAATTTATACTATTATTAACAAGAAAATAACAACGTTATATGGTTATTCATTAAGTCATTTTAAAATAGGATCTCGTAAACTCGTAAAATACGGAACGCTTTTTCGTTAAATATGGAAAAATAAAATTTTCAATTGCTAACGGTAAATCATCACCTGCTGTAATATCCCGAAATGTTTTAGGAGATCATTTTGCGAAAACGGACTTTATGTAGAATATGCTTCATCAATTTAAAACACATTCAACTTCCCTCCATATGCATGAGCTAATCCAGAGGGACCTTTTCAGAAATAACAGTGTTTAGCCGCTCCATTGATTTATCAATTTCATTGTTATTTTTGTAATGTAACTGTATAAATGTATATATTTCAATTGTTCATATACGGAGTGATCAAAAATGAAGTATAAACTTGGTTGTACGTTATGTCACTATAAGAGGAATAGAAAATACCCTTTGTAGCCGACTCTTCAACAGAGGGAAACATAAATAAGAGAACAATCTGGCAACATTGCCAAGCCAACGGGCTTTCCCTGCAGGAACAGAAAACACAGTAAATGTCTGAATTTAATTACCACAAAAAAAATTCCCTAATACATGTTCGGGCAGTTTTCATTCGTGTATCCAAGTTTACATATTAAATCAATATTATTCCAGTAAACAAAAATCTGAAAAGCCGTTCAC
Organism: Limonius californicus; assembly: GCA_014611495.1. NCBI lineage: Eukaryota > Metazoa > Arthropoda > Insecta > Coleoptera > Elateridae > Limonius > Limonius californicus. The sequence continues at coordinate 16,849 of JABXWE010067456.1, forward strand.
CACCTCGGTGTTTAGAATACCTAAATAAGTATTTCGGCAACTAAGTTGCCTTCGTCAGTAGTTGAACTATCTAAAAGAACTTTGGATAAGGAATACCTCTGAAAATAAATTCTTCGCCAACTCAACAATCGAATTCAATGAACTTCCATTGTTGACTTGTTACTTTAAACAGTGTAAGTTCTATAGTTCGTACTGAAGATAGCAACTTAGTTACCGAAATACGTATTTAGGTGTTAACTATCATGGTGGTAAAAATATTTATCAAGGCTTGTTATGAAATAAATGCTTATATAGATACCAATCTATGAAGTAAATATTCAAGATCAATACCCACATCATTTTCTCTATGTTAAGCAACATGTTACGCGCCAAACGAGCTTTTTCGTCGACCCGCAACCAGATAGGTGGAAAAAGGCCTGCAGCTTAGCTCAGAGCAGTAGTGGGAGTTAACGGAAATCGCTTACAGGAGGAAATCTTCCTGGTTGTGTACAGAGTGGGTCACAATTAGTGGGCGCCACCTTCCAAATACAGCTGATTGTAAGTCCTCGTAGAAGGCCGAGATGCCAGCAGTTTACGGGAATCGGACTCACCTTTATTGTGCCTCCCTCCTGTTTATAAAACTTGCAAAATTCGTACACACGCAAATACAGAATGCACAATAATACAAGAGGCAGTACTTACATTTTAAAACACATATAATTAAATTATTGGGAATGACAAAAGTACAACAGAATGACAGCAAAAGGTGATTTTAATAACTCGTATTACAAATATAGTTACTTTGAGCGCTCAAGCCGAGGGGCTCGCCGTCGTTGGCTCACGTAAATTGTCCAAACGACTACGTGGCCAACGGCGTCGGAGCTTACACGAATAACACAATAATATATATATATATATA
>JABXWE010067459.1:0-10784 GCA_014611495.1 Limonius californicus
GGGGGGGGGGGTAGATGGCAGTGAAACAATCTGGAAATTTATTTTGGTTTATATAAGCAGCGAACGACGATGATATTAGTCAGCATTTCAAAATTGTATGCTGTACTGATGACTGTGTGTTGAGTGCAATAAATCTATAAAAGATATTTAATGTTAAGTACAAACTACACTCGTTTTGTTAAACAATGGATCAATTTTTAAGAGGGTCATTAGAACCTTCCGTAGCGGACAGTGATAAGAATACAAAGGAAAATAAATTGTACAGCGACGAATATCTCAAATGTGGTTTTACCGTTATTTTCCAGAAACCGCAATGCGTACTTTGTCGAGAAGTGTCAAAAGAAAGTATGAAGCTATCGAAGCTATTTCGACATTTAAATACGTAAAATCCAAACGAAAAAGTAAGTCTTTGAAATTCTTTGAAAGAAAAGTAACCTGACTTCACGCGGAGCAAGCCAGCTTAACATCAGCAATCACTACTAATAAAAAAGCACTACCATCAAATTATCGATTTGCATTTCACATTGCAAAAACCAACATGCCACATACAATTTCTGAAGATCTGATTTTAACAGCATCTGTTGAAGTGGCGCAAATAATGGTTTGTGAAGCTGAAAGCAATACCCTTGTCTAATATCCAAGGAATAATAAGTGACATGGTAGAAAATATTCGAATACAAGTTGTTAAAAATATTAATAAGTGGACAAACTTCCTACTATAGCTGGACGAATCTATGGATATTTTTAATTATGTCCAATCTATAGCTTTTGTAAGATACAAAGTATTGTATCTTACAAATGTGGTGTAAACAAGATATTTTATTTTGTACTCCATTAGAGGACAATACCATCGGAAAATGTTTAGTCGACACTTTGATGAAAAGTATTAATACGTACGAGATTGACTGGGCAAAATGGGTTGCTGCTTGCACCGATGGCGCCAAGGCTCTGACAGGACATAAATCTGGTCTTATTGTTAGATTAAAAGAGATCATGTTTAATGCTATACAGTTACACTATTTTTTCGAGAAGCTGTTGCATCAAAATCTTTACCTTCTGAAATGGTTTGAAAGAAGTCATTAAAATGATAAATTCCATTAAGGGAAAAGCATTACAGAAAACTTTGTGAAGACATGGGTTCTTCATACGCAAATCTTCTTCATAACGCGGATATAAGATGGTTTTTGAGAGGTATCGTCTTGAAGTTTCCAGTTAAAAGCGGAACTTATGATGTTGTAAGATGGGAAACCGGAATATATGAACATATTCTTTCCTTGCTGATATTTTCGAGCACTTAACCACTCTAAATAGCAGTTTGCAAGGCCGTGATGTTAACATAATCACAGCGACGGACAAAATTAAGGGATTTCTGAAGGAACTTGATTTCTGGTCGACTTCAATTGGAAAAAATAAATTTGATTTATTCTAGTGCGTTCAAGAACTCATGGAAGACTTAGTTAAGGATGATAATATGATACATTCTAAGCACGTGTTTTGCAGATGTGCAAGTTAATTTGTACTATTTTAACAATAGCTTATTGACTATTTCCCTAAAGAAACTGAAAATAGTTAGGACAGTCACAGATGGATATTAAATCCGTTGTTAGAGAAGCTGAAATTTCGACAAACATGAAACAAAAACTTATTGAAATATCGCATGATAGAATATTGAAACTAGACTTCTTTTCCCAGAGCGTAGATCAATTTTGGACCGAAAAAATGCAAGAATACCCCGAGCTTGCCGACAAAGACCAAAGACCAAAAGTGCTTCGTGTCATTTGCTACATCATATTCGTACGAGTTAAGTTTTGCGTCTATGATTGCCATCAAAACAAATGTAAGAAATCGCCTCGAACTTGAAAATGATATTATTGTGTGTGTATCGATTACAGAGCCCAGATTTGGAAAACGACTTCCTGCGAAACAGGAACGTATATCGCATTAATGTTTTTACTTTGCAACTTGTTTCTATGTTTACAGTTATTTGTATTCAGGTTCTTGCAATTATTGAAAATTGTAATACTGTAAGTTTTGATTTATAACAGGTGGTGCAAAAGTAATGTCATAATTTGAATTGGCTGCCATTTTGTTATAAATGAAAAAGAAGAGCTCTGTTTTCATCAAAAGTTTATTTGAAAGTGTAAAATTGGTGACATTACTTGGAAAAAATTATATCGTTCAAATGGCCACCTCCGGAGTTGATGCATAATTGCGTTCGTTTTACGGCATTTTGAATTGTTGCTCGCAAAACATCTTAGCTTTCAAGACTTGCAAGGTTCGTGGTTTGTTGTGGTAAACGCGAGATTTTAAAAAACCCCAAAGGAAGAAGTCTGGTGCTGTTAGATCTGGCGATCTGGACGGCCAGTTCAAATCTCCAAAACGGGAGATCACTCGACCTGGAAATTGGTGTCTCAAAATCTCCATAGTTTCCCGAGCTGTGTGAGCGGTTGCTCCGTCCTGTTGAAACCAACAATGATAGAGACCCAATGCAGCAACTTGCGGCAAAAAAAACTCGTTTAGCATCTGCCTGTAACGCTCGCCATTTACGGTTACGGTGGCGCCATCGGCTTCTTCAAAAAAATAAGGACCAATCACTTTTTCACTGCAAATGCCGCACCAAACAGTCACTTTGAGGGGATGCAATGGATCTTCTTGCATTACATGTGGATTCTCTGTGCCCCAGAAACGCAAATTTTGTTTGTTAACATAACCACTTAAGTGGAAATGGGTTTCATCGCTCATTATGATTTTTGATGCGAAGTCATCCTCTTCTTGCACCAAGTTCAACAGAGTTTGGCAGTAACTTAACCTTGTCCGACGGTCAGCAGGCAGCAATTCGTGAACAGTCTCTCACCAAAATCCGTTGCAACGAACGTCCTACCTAATTGTGTGCATCGTCGTCTCGTTGATGTTTGTGGATTCTCTCTGACGTCGTCGGCAACAGCAGCGATGTTCTCGTTCGAACGAGCAGTACGAGGCCCGTTCTTGCGACATCTTTAGTGGACCCAGTTTGCACGAGGCGCTCAGCCAAACGCTTAATTGTTCGAGCACATGGACCACGATGACAGGGAAAACGACGACGAAATTCACGTTACGTTAAAACAACAGACTGAAAATTTGTCAAATAAGCAGGAACAATAAATCCACGTTCTTGAGGTGTGTATCGCTCCATGGCTTGTTGACAACTAATTCACTATATATCTACATCATAAATGTCATAGCATAGTGAAATTTGGGGCCATCTGCAAAAATGGCAGCTAATTCAAATTATGACATTACTTTTGCGCCACCTGTTATTTGTTTACTTTGTGAAAGGCAGAAATAAATGTCTTGAAAATACATGTATCGCTACACCCTGGAAGCCTAATTGTTCATTCCTACATTTCAGCGGTTATGTTTTTAGTTTATTTTCAACCGGAGGTTTGCAACCACCGCTAACTTGTTTTTAATGTAAGAATGTGCAAAGTGACACATCGTTTGAAAACGAATTTCAAGAGGAACACAAAGCTTGTTCTATTTTCTAATTAAATTAAGAGGTCACTTGTTAAAAAAATCGTTAAACGCTGTTTAATGTAAAAAATGTACACTATATCTGTCTTGGCAAAAAGCGAATCGATGAATAAATCAATTTCTTACATTTTGTAACATTTCCTGTCAGATTTTCCTGATTTAACAGAAACCCTTCGTATCGACATTTTAATGATGGTCGGTTATTGTGGAATATGTCGAAATCAAGCTGAAGTTGTTCGATTATTTAGAGTATAATATCCCAATTTGAAACCTATTACCCAGGGTACAATTAGTTAAATTGAGACCCGCTACAGAGGAATGCGCCCAGACAATTGCAACCTCAACTGTATCAGGTTGAACGTCTTGTTAACTCTTCCAGATAACTCATTGAGTCCAGCTAGGCAACTGGCCCATGACAACGATATCAGTCATAGTACTGTTCCGAAAATAACTAAAATTGCAAAGATGCATCCTTACAAGATGCAGATGGTTCGGGAAGTAAATGAGGATGACCCGATCGTATAATTGAATGTCTGTGAAATGCATACCTTTTTCGGGCGAAAGTACGTTCACTGGAAATGGTGAAATTAATCGGCACAACGGTCGTTATGGGGCTGATGATAACCCTCATAGGATAATTAGTAATCGAGTAATAGGACCAATATTCTTTAACAATAATCTTAATGAAGCAAGATATCTTACTTTTCTTCAAGAAGATCTCATTCTATGCTTTGCAGCTATATTTGCAAATGAGATAGAGCCTGATTTACCCAACGAAAGGCTTTAATATCCACCACCAACCGGAACTCCACCGCACTATTCTGTGACCTCTCCTTCTTCTTCTCTGTCTAGATCAATGACCTATTAACTACCTATAATGCAGTAGGTTCTATAAACCCTCTTAGCACGTATACCGGGCAAGAAACTAACCTAACCCGCTGAGCAGACAGGAGAAGTTCAACTACATCGTATACGATTGTCAAAGATGTTCGTATGACCGTTCATCAATATTTAGATGAAATTGATTCAAATAGTCGGATTGGAACAAGGAGGATTAAGTACCCGGCAAGATCTCCGGACCTTACTTCACTCGATTTATTTTGATGGGGATTTCTCAACAGTAAGGTTTATGTGACAAAACTGGATAACATTGAGAATCTGTAGCAACGTATCAGGCATGAAATCGGGCTAATATCACCGGAAAGGTTACATAATGTAACTAATGGATTTAATCATCGACTGGATTTTTGTCACATGTTAACATCTTTTACATTACACAACGTTTAATTTAGATTGTACGATTTATTTTTTTAACACTAACAGAACAGAATAATTAGAAAATGAAACATGCGGTATATTGCTCTTGAAATGAGCTTTCAAACATTGTGTCACTTGACATACCCTTACATTTAAAGAAAACGTTAGGGGTGGTTGCGCCCCTCTGGGAGAAGATAAATTAAGAACATGACCGCTGAAATGTAGCCAGGGAACTACTAACATTGACGTGTTTTAGGAATTTTACAGAAATACTGTATATCTAAGTTACAAAATTCATACTATACAATATAAATTATCACCCATGTATTATTAAAATATGAAATTATAGCTCTTTTCTAGTTGTACTCACGAACAAAAATCTATATAATAAAAAAATTACGTTTTCGGCATTTTACGAAACTTGTACACCAAGGAATATAATTATTATATTATTAATGATAGACAACCGCATTTTATGAATATTTCTTAAAATTCATGATTTTCTGTTGGAAGAACGAGACAAAAAATAAATAAATCGTTTACTATTCTACGAACATCAGTCCGTTGTTTTAGCTTCTTTCTTAAGTTTTCCGGTGGATTCACATAGAGATGCTCTTGGGGTTTGGGATTTAACTTAATTAAAGTTTAACAGCTCCTTGAGTTCTTTCTACAAAGGAACGAAAATACAGGGTCATATAGCTACTTGAAATTAAACGCTGTTAGAATAGCTTTCAAAATAAATATTCGTGTAATGTTAATATTTCAGTCGCTATACATTGAGGTAAACAAAAATCAAAAATATTTTATTAACATTTGGGCTCCACCCTAAAAATGTACATGTATTTAATATGTCTCTTTTTGTTTTATATTCTCGAAATACAAGGTGCCATCAAAAAGTTCATAAAATATTGAAAAATAATTCAAGGGGCAGTACCACTTAAGCATACAATTTACTTGTGATTGCGCAACAAAATGCGTAACCTATTGGTTAGCAAATCATATTTTCAGACTTAAAATATCACAATTAATTAACTAATTATTGTATTTAAGTGTAATTATGTAATGAAGCTATGTAATATAAACATATAAATCTACAACGATTTGAGCTTTTTATCGAGCGTATTCAAAGTGCAATAATTTAGTATAGATCTGAAAAAAATAACAATGTTTTGCATAAATACTATACAGTTACGGGATCCGAACCCCCTAAATACTATTTGAAGCCCAAAACGTTGCACATGCAAGTACGTTCTGTACCTTAACCGTTATTGAATATTGTTTCCGCAGATTTTCTAGTTAGCACTTATATTAATAATGGGGAGGCGTTGTACACCAAAAAGGAGTTTGGTCTACAAGCCGAAAGCTCCCGTATGTTTGCTCTCACAGCTGCTGTCGCGTGCAAAATTCATGACACGTGGTGAGCATCACGGATTAGACAACCGCATTATTACCCCTTACTCATTCTAACTCAGGTACCCAATTATTTAAAGCGACTGGGTAGGCCCCACGCCAGGCATCGAGTCGGCTATTTGAACTCCCGACCTTCCGCACCGGAGCCCAGTGCTCTAAGCACTGGATCACTTAAATTGGTAAATTGTTACATAAACAGGAGGTGTAATATCTATAAAATTACACCTTACACCCTTCCACTATTCGTGTATAGCTTGTCGAATAAGTCCAAGTACAACTATGGACTGTTCCCTTTTAAGTTTCTATTTTAGCAGCATGAGAATATTTTGTGATTACAAAAATTAAGATTTTGACCCTTTGGACCCTAAAGGGCCCTAAAAAATGGGTTTTTACTAAATTTGAACCTAAATATGTATGAAATTATGAAAGTGAAATTTTGAATAACCGTATAACCACGATAATTGCCATGATTTTTAGTAGCATATTTTTAGAAAAAAAGAAACTTTTGAAAAATCTGAAAATCCTCTAAATTGTTAAAGATTTAAAAGGCAAAAGGTAAAATAGTATAGGTACAGAAAAATAAAAACCTTGTATCAATATAATTTTATAAAAATGTTCTGTTGTAATTGTTTTAATCCGCTTATCTGTGACACTTTTTAGACATTCTGAACCTTGCATTTTTTTGCAGAATCTTAAATATAAAAATATACAGAATGTTCTATTTCGAATAGGTATAGAAGTTAAGATCTTTTCAGGCAAATATGGAAATTTAAGTAAATTATTTGTAATGTTGGATGTTATATGTTATATCCATAGTAAGGACGTAAACTTAAATTTGTATAATAATCATTTCATAAAAAATTATTTCCATATTATTACATAATGGATTGCTACTGAACAATTTAAATAATTAAGAATAGTCAAAATTCTTACCGTAACAATAAATCACGTATTTTTCGGTTTTCTCCATTATTTTATAATTCAATTTGCGAATTGCTTAAAATATATCTTAGAAAATAGAAACTAAACATAAGAAAATAATTTTTTTCTTACCCAACAATACATCCATCGTGCAGGTACTGAGGTAGTGCTGAACATCGAATTCATCTTTTCCCACCTCTTCTCTCAGTTTGTCTATTAGCACTATTACATGGTCATTGAATACACCCAAAAAACGTTTCAAATTATTTGCATGAAACGATGGCATTATAAGTTTCTTGTTTTGCTTAAACTTAGATCCTAAAAGAAGAAAAATTTAGTTGATTAGTTTCTACTGACTTATATAACAAATATAAAATTTATTGGATTATGAAACCAAAACTTTAAAGCCATAAACTTTAATTTTACTAGGAAACACTAACATAAACATTTTATTATTTTAAACCATGCCTATAAAATTGTGCAATCTACATTGTCCGCCTTAAAGTCAATAACATTTAGGAAAACTGTTTTATATGCTATTTGAAAGTTGTCAATTTGTCGTAGAATGCTTGGATGTATTCTCAAATGCCCTACCTGTACTTAAGAGCAGACTTTCTCCTAGCCATGGTTTTAAATACTTATATTCGTCTGCTTTTTCGATTGTCCTGGATCGCAGCACCACTTCGACATCTTTGGGATCAAATAATGCTACGTGTAACTGCGGCCCTATCCATAATGCTACCATTCGTGTGTATATTGTACTGATTTTGTGCAGTCTTCTAAAAACCGCTAAAAGGAAATTTTTATATTGTATTAATTGCGACATATTTAAAAACAAACAATACGATTGTTTGTTTTGATGATGTGGGTACGCATTTTGAATAAATATTTCTCATATATTCAACAATTGCGTATTTATAACAATATGTAAGTGTGCACAACAAGTAGACATGAATTTTTACCATAAATTTAAATTATATTATACATAGCGGGGGGGGGGTGGACTTTATTTCCCTCTTCGATGATTAGGATCAAAATTCAATTTGAAAAAAAGATATACATAAAAACTATTTCTAAAGTGCTCGGTTACCATTTGTATACAGGCTATTTTTAACTATTTTGGTCAGACAACGCAAGATCTGTGTTTCTTGCTTTAATTCGATTTTATAATCTTCACAAGATCTAAGCGGAAGGTACATTGTATTAATTCTTTTAATGCAACCCTCTGTATTTCTTACTTTAAATCGATTGTGTAATCTTCTCCTCAAATAACTATAGCGTGATTGTTTTAGGCACTGGATATTTTGGTCAGACAACGCAAGAACTAAGCGGAAGTCACATTGATTCAATTCTTTTAATGCAACCCTCTGTATTTCTTACTTTAATTCGATTGTGTAATCTTCTCTTTAGAAAGCTATAGCGTGATTGTTTTAGGCAATGGATATTTTGGTCAGACAACACAAGATGTAAGCCGAAGATACATTGAATGAATTCTTTTAATGCAACTGTCTGTATTTCTTGCTTCCAATCGATCGTGTAATCTTCTCTTCAAAAAACTCTAGCGTGATTGTTTTAGACAATGGATATTTTGGTTAGACAACACAAGATCTGAGCCGAAGGTACAGTGACTTAATTCTTTTAATGCAACTCTCTGTATTTCTTCCTTTAAATCTATTGTGTAATTTTCTCCTCAAATAACTATAGCGTGATTGTTTTAGGCAATGGATATTTTGGTCAGACAACATAAGATCTAAGCGGAAGGTACATTGAATTAATTCTTTTAATGCAACCCTCTGTATTTCTTACTTTAATTCGATTGTGTAATCATCTTTTTAAGAAACTATAGCTCGATTGTTTTGGGCAATAGTTATTTTGGTCAGACAACACAAGATCTAAGCCGAAGTTATATTAATCAATTCTTTAACGCAACCCTCTGTTTTTCTTACTTTAACTTGATTGTGTAATCTCTCTTCAAAAATACTATAGTGTGATTGGTTTCGGCAATGGATATTTTGGTCAGACAACACAAGATCTGAGCTGAAGGTACATTGAATTAATTCTTTTAATGCAACCCTCTGCATTTCTTACTTTAACTCGATTGTGTAATCTTCTCTTTAAAAAACTATAGCGTGATTGTTTTAGGCAATAGATATTTTGGTCAGACAACACAAGATCTGAGCTGAAGGTACATTGAATTAATTCTTTTAATGCCACCCTCTGTATTTCTTGCTTTAAATCGATTGTGTAATCTTCTCCTAAAATAACTATAGCGTGATTGTTTTAGACAAAGGATATTTTGGTCAGACAACATAAGATCTAAGCGGAAGGTACATTGAGTTAATTCTTTTAATTCAACGCTCTGTATTTCTTACTTAAATTCGATTGTGTAATCATCTCTTTAAGAAACTATAGCTCGATTGTTTTAGGCAATAGATATTTTGGTCAGACAACACAAGATCTAAGCCGAAGTTACATTAATCAATTCTTTAACGCAACCCTCTGTTTTTCTTTAACTTGATTGTGTAATCTTCTCTTCAAAAATACTATAGTGTGATTGGTTTCGGCAATGGATATTTTAGTCAGACAACACAAGATCTAAGCGGAAGGTAGATTAAATTAATTCTTTTAATGCAACCCTCTGTTTTTCTTACATTAATCTGATTGTATAATCTTCTCTTCAAAAAAACTATAGTGTGATTGTTTTAGGTATTGGATAATTGTGGTCAGACAACACAAGATCTAAGCCGAAGATACATTGAATCAATTCTGTTAATGCAACCCTCTGTTTTTCTTACATTATCTTGATTGTGTAATCGTCTCTTCAAAAAAACTATAGTGTGATTGTTTTAGATATTGGATAGTTTTGTCAGAGAACAGAAGAAGGTTGGCTTCCGGTCTAAGCGAAAGGTACATTAAATCAATTCTTTTAATGCAACACCCTGTATTTTGTGTTATAAATCGATTGTGTTACACCTTCTCTTTAAAAACTATAGCGTGATTGTACCACTGTAGATTTAAAATTAATAATGACCAACATCTTTGCGTATAAAATAACGTGTTCCATTTAGAAAGATCAAGATAATAAGTGTTCTACTCAAACTGGAAATCAGTCAACTTAGTTTATATATCCAAATTATGGTACAACCCTGAAACTGTCTCGCTTCACTTAAAAATATTATTCATACAGCGCTATAATTGATAACAAATAAGATATTTATATTTGAATAATCATTACCAATGAATTTTAACCATAAACATGAAATTTAAATTATAGTACTGGACAGGATGTCCACTTAAAGGGGGAATACATATTTCATATGCAACTATCTCGGTTCTAATTAACTTTAGATTTACAGCCTTACGATTGTGTTCCGGTTTTTTAAAGAGAAAATGATTCAAACTTACAAAAACAGTACTAAGTGTTGTATTAGTAGAACGGATATAATGTACGTTCTGTTATAAAATTATTAAAATATGCGTTTTTCTACAAATAATAATAATAATTGAGCAAATAAGTGAGCACTTAATTTAAAAATAATCTTCTATACAAATAATAACAGAGCTATAGAACTATAGATATTTTGGTTTATCTGATTGAATTTTTGTCTGAATTATTGAATTAAAAAAATATTGTAAAGAAGTAGAAATTCAAATTTAGAATTTATCAGAAAACTATAGGGTGTTCA
>JABXWE010067460.1:0-17121 GCA_014611495.1 Limonius californicus
ACAAATTGACTTCTATATTATGAAATTTGTTTTTTTTTCTGCAAAGATGAGCTTGACAAGTTTACGTATTTAACCAAGCACATCCAAATGCGTAAATTTGAAAAATACTTTCGCGCGTTTGGGAATTTATTTTAGTTGACAGACCTAATTAACAATTTAGCAAATTTACAGGGCTTTTGCGTTTTAATTGGATGGCCCGTCCCATCAGATTTAAACTGTTGCACCAAAAGAGGTCTTTAAACTTCCAGTTTCACAGATGGGCTATTTTTAAGAATCCTGTTCTTGATTTCTGGCTGTTAGGATTTTAAATGATTTTGTCGTTTCTAGTAGTGATAAACAAAGGCGATTTTGATTTTATTTAAGAATTATACTGAAACCTAACGGTCTGTATAATATATCTCGAGACGTGCGAAGTTCGGAGTTTATTGTAATGCAATGTGGGTATTTTTTAGTCACAACTGCTGTGTGTTAGTATTTTGAAATAACATAGAAAATCATGCTAGAGGTTGTAGGAGCTACTATTATACATCTCTAGCTAAAGAAATTTTTTCACGTGGTAAACAAGTACATGTAGTTGAGATAGGTAAAAGGTTGCGTTCGTCGTTTCTTATCTACATGTACCCTTCTCGTAGTATTTAGCGTTGGAGAATTAATTATTTATATTTTTGGTTTTGAGGATACCATTTAAGTCAGTGGTTCCTAAAGTGTGGGTCACGACCTTCTGGGAGGTCGCGATATAGGGTTAAGGGGGTCGCAGCAGGATTTCCAAAATAAAACGTAATGCTTTTTCAAGACATATATTTCTGCCTTTTACAATTATGGAGCTTTCAGGCTTTGTAAGCCCGTCGCTTTGGTATTAGGTAAGGCCCGACTCTGCGGGTTACCGTGTTGGTGCGTAACCGTGCTTAACCTGCCTAATGTATGGTGTATTTTTGTGTATATGATCTTGTCATTGCTCTAGCGCCATCGTAACACAAGGAGTACCATTAATTTGATCTCTAATGGCAAATGGAGACCGGGAGCCAGTAGCGATATCCAGGGACCCTGTAACGTTGCTCCCGCTGCTCATACGAGACGCGAACGTTTCAAAATTTGTTTACCTGGGTAGACTTTGGAGTTGTCCAGAATTCAATTATACGAGTAGGCTTGAAAAACAATAAATTTTTATTAACCTGGTTTTCCAATATGTACAGAATATTTATGAAATAAATGAAAGCAATTCTAATATATATAACAAATCAAATAAATCCTGGGTACGCCACTGGGTGTGACCAATCCTGCAAATCCTGGATACGCCACTGGGCTTCGGGGTAGTTGCAATGATTCCCTCTTTACGATTGCTGATTGGGTTAGGTCGAGTGACCTGCGGTTAACAAGATGGTCGACACGTGCACCTATGTACGATCAACACCAACAATCCAATTAATATGATTTGCGGGGGCCAACAGAAACGAAATTCCCTTGTGTTTAAATCAACGGAATACGTGATTAGTGATCGTGAATTACACCCTTTACAGCGTAAGAATATGTACGTTAATGAACTCAACGGCGGCCGGTTCCGGGCAAGGTTCCACAGTGCTTCGATCGTCGCAAGTAGCTTACAGAATAAACAATCTGTCTGTATGAATGCAAAACTTTACGTTATTCGAAATTCAAAGAGGTGATTTATCAGTAAATCATTGTTCCTGGAATTCACTCAATCTACGCGATTCGTAACAGCGCAGTTTAGCACAAATAAATTCAATCTTGCTTCGCTTTGTTTATTAATATTATAATAATCTGGCTTTTATATTGAAATTTCGGGTTCACGGATAATTCTCTAATTAGTTGACTAAAATTTCTCCAGTCTTTCTAAGAAGAAAAGGACTTAAACTTTTTTCCCCACAGGCTTTCGCAAAATACTCCACGACAGAATCTGTGGATCGCTTTGAATTGTTTAAAATGCTCCAAATCAATTCAAAATTCGCTAACGGGACTTGCAAGAATTTGGCGTTTCGTGAAATTGCTCCACGAATCAAGACAAACCTTGTACAGGGTGTTCAATCAATAACAGGGGTGATTACAGCGGAGATACGGCATCAATTCGAACACTGATTCTCTCAACTATAATAACCTTCTTACAGAATTTTCTATTGCTTTCCACCGTTTCAAACACCGGTTAAAAGTTCAATAGAAATGTCTGCACAGGGAAAACGTACTACAGGGCACTCCAATAAACAAGCAAAGCAAGTTAAATGTTTAGATCTACTAACTTTACTGTTAAAAATGTCCTGGCAATCCTAGCGTTTTCGAACGGCGGTACGCTCAAATAATAAATTGACCCCAAATGGCCACCTGCGATCGCCGGGCACTGGCTCGCTTCGCTTCGGACTCGGTCACTGGAAAATCAAAATAATTAAAATCGCGAATACAACGGCAAAACACTGGAAAAGTATGAATTCACTTTCAGGCAATTATCAGGAATTACTAAACGGATTTCTACTAGGCTAGTTATTTACAGGAACGGATTTTTAAACACTGGAATCTTTAAGAATACTCTTAAAGAAGACGGCGGTATATTTTCTGACTTTTGATGGAATCAAGAGCCAGGAAAATAAAGATAATTCAAATGGCCGGGCGGGCGGTTTTATAGAAGCCATTTTTCCACTTCCGTCATGCGTGCTCCCCTCTCGGCTGGAGAAAGGGACGTTTGTTCTGGAACATTTTACGTCACGGCGGTTACAGATGTATGTTGTTTAAACGGTTATCTTCAAAATGTTGAAACTTTGTGGACTTGGTAATTAAAACCAAATTATTCACTGGTCAACATTTTGGGCCCGTTACAACTCTGGAGTGATTCGAATCGGGAAGCATTTGGACTATTATATCCAAAGCTTGGTTCTCTAACCACTAAGTCATCCCCGCCCTTACTGCCTTTCACAAAGTAAACAAAAATAAATCAGATTTAAAATATTAAAATTTACAGTAAATTTAAGAATCTAAACATAAATAACTGTAAACATAAAAAGAAGTTGCAAAGTAAAAACATTAAAGCGATGTATTCGATACTCACACAATAATATCATTTTCAAGTTAGAGGCTATTTTTTACTTTTGTTTTGATGGTAGTCATCGCCGAGAAAGTTAATTCGCACAAATACGATGCAGCAAATGGCACCAAACATTTTATAGCTTTGTTCGCAAGCTCGGTGTATTTTTGCATATCTGCAAACACTCCTCAAGACTGATCATACTATCATCCTTAACTAAGTCTTCCATCAGTTCTTGAATGCACTGGAATGAATCAAACTTCTTTTTTACCAACTGGAATTTCTTTATAAATCCGTTAATTTTGTCCGTAGCTGTTATTATGTTAATATCGCGGGCAGAGTGTTCGAAAATATAAGCTCTCATCTTGCAGGAATACATCAAAAGTTCCACTTCTAACTGCAAAACTTTTTTAAGACCTTATCTCGCGAAGGACATCTTACTTCCATGTGATAAAGAAGATTTGCATATAGAGAACCCATGTCTTCACAAATTTTTCGAAAAATGGCAGCCTTCAATGCTTTTCACTTTAAAATGACGTTGTTCAAAACACAATCTATTTTAAAAGGTAGAGATGTTGATGCAGGAGCTTGTTGATGTACCAAACAATGTAACCGTGTAGCATTTGGCAATATCTCTTTTAATGTGACAATAAGACCAGATTGATGTCCTGTGATAGCCTTGGCGCCATCTGTGTATATAGCAACGCATTTTACGCAGTCAATCTCGTACTTATTAGTACTTTGCATGAAGGTGTCAAATAAACATGTTCTGATGGACCACAAAATAAAATATCTTTTGTAATACCATGTCCAGTATTGTATCTTACAAATGCTATAAATTGGGAACCCCGGAAACCTGAGCAACCCTTCCCGAGATCGGGTAACCAACCCCGGTGGAAAGAAGGGTCAGGGATGACGAGAGCGAGAGAAATGACACTCCGATAAGGGGGTTGGGCATAAGGTCAACAACCCTATCCTGTAAAATAAATAAAGTTACGAAACCTCAACTAAGGAATAGTTTGGACAGATACACGAAGACAACCAAAGCAATTCGAAACGGCCAAAGAAATATATTTTGCGACATGGAGTGTACGTAGTATGTATTGGGTCGGAGCTATAGAACAACTGCAACAAGAATTAAACAAATATAGAATGGACTTAGCAGCCATCCAAGAAGTGAGATGGAAGGGAAAGATATAATTAACTTAAAACACTTTACACTTTTTAATAGTGGTAACAGAATAAATACACTAGGTACAGCTTCCTTGCTCGGTAAGAGGCTAAATAATCTATAGTAATCGACTTTAAGGCAATAAACGAACGCATGTGTTCATTAAGAGTGAGAAACAAGTTTTTCAATGTTACATTTATTAACTATCACGCACCAAGGGAAGACAAAGATGAAGAAACTAAAGGAGAATATTATGAAGAGCTAGAGAGAACGAAAAACTCGGTACCACAACACGACGTGAAGATAGTACTTGGCGACTTCAATGCCAAAGTCGGAAAGGAACAGCAGTACCGACCAACAATTGGGAAACACAGTAAACCCAATCGAAGTAACAATAATGGTGAAAGACTGATCGATTTCGCCATGGGAAGTAATATGATTATAAAACGCACGTGTTTTCAATATAAAGACATTCATAAAGAGACTTGGATTTCGCTAGATGGCAACACGAAGAATCAAATTGACCACGTCATGATAGATAAATATCTCAAACAGATATTATACCCATTAGACGTTGCTGTGGGGCAGATACAGACTCTGACCACTACCTAGTGCGCGAAAGGTTAAACAGAGAATAAGCAACGAGAATAAAGAAAAACGGACAAAACCAAAAACTTACAATCTAGAGACCTTAAAAATAGAAGAAATAAGGAACAGATACGAAGAAGAAGTAAACAACCTAATAAGAGAAAAAACGGGATAACTCCAGCAAAGTATAACAGTAGAAGAACAATGGAGAACTATAAAGGAAGTGTTAAAAACCACAGCAGAAAACAAATTAGGTGACACAAGAAACAGGGAACGAAATGGCTGGTATGACGAGGAATGCAAGTATGCATACAAACTATGAAATGATGCCCGAGTAAAAATGATACAGCGTAAGACGCGCTACTCAATACACCAATACGAAGAAAAACGAAGAGACGCTCACAATCTCTGCAAATGGAAGAAATGAAATCTTAAGAAGAAGAAGCTAGAAGAAATAGAAAACGAACATAGAAACGACAACATAAGAAGGTTCTATCAAAACATAAAAACAAACAAAGCAGGCTTTATAGCAAGAACAAGATATGTCAAGAACAAAGATGGAAATCTAATAGGCGGAGAAAGGGAGACCCTAGGAAGGTGAGCCGAATATTTCAAAGAACAACTCAACGAGAATGCTAATATACAAAAGGAAGACAGGAGTGATGGCGAATAGGACGATGAGAATGCAGTTGAAAATGAGAATGTGGAACAACGCGGCGACCAAATTTGGTGTTTCCTTGCCTTATAACAATTTATTATCTTTTATGTATATAATGCTCATAATCTCAAAGTCAAGATTTGTCCAATTTGCATGACATCAGAACAATATCAAAAATATGCAGAAAATTAATGAAGTTGTATACTACATCCATTGGCTTTTACAATGGTTGCAGTTCGCTTTCCAGCATACAGGTAGATAGCAACAAGGATACGAGAGGTCAACGAATATAATGGTTTTCCCATGTAAACGGTTATGATTTGATTTTGAATTCCCATGTAGGTTTAAGTAAAGTATTATTGAAATTTTAAAAGATGACGGTTGCGTCATCATTGGAAGAATTTAGTTCTGAGAAGGTTTTCACGTATGTGTACTTATTTCAAATAAGTAAAACAAGGATAAAATATATTAATATGTCTAGCAGGTTCACCCCTTGATTTAACTCGCGTAGTAAGGTCCCTTGATGATGTCGTATGTCAGCATCTAGCTGTCGCTTTGGTTGTTTACGCTAAATGACGTCAAATTTTAGGAGTTATCTGGCAAATTCTTCTATAAAACAGTTCTCTTCAGAACTAATCTTTGATTGTAGTCTAGTCATTTGTGATAGACGTGCGGTAAATATGTCCGTGCAAGGGAAAAGGCTTCGATCGCAAATCCCACAGATTATATAGGGATTTAGATAGGAAACTACCTAATAAGATTTTGTAGCCAAGTTAGCGCCATCTGCAGAGTTGTTCCCCCCAAAAGTTTCGACCGCTGTCGGTTTTAAACCTTGCTAAAATTTATATTGTGGTTGTAACATATGATCAAAAAAATTCAAAGTTAAAGTGTTAACAGGCTAAGACATGCCTCTAACTTGAAATTTTTTTGATTACATGTTATTTCTCAAAGAGGACTATGCACACCAATAAAATATTTGAGTACCTAATATAAAAAATTTTATTTTATAAAAATTGTAAAATACGATAATCGTCAGGTTACTGCAAAAACCGTTTAAGTTACAAATATGACTTTTAGGGAATAAGTGAAATCAAGTTTATAATATGTTGCAAAAATCATAGTTTTTGTATTAAGATTTTTTTCAACAAAAGAAGTTACACAATAGAAACTTAGTGAATACAATGCAATAATAAATAATTGCGGCACGGATGAACTTTTTAAACAGAAATCAGTTAAGTGCACTTAGTTGGTTTTTGCTGTTTAAATATGCTAGATTAGGATTTAATTGAAAATCGCATGCATGGACTTAGCCGGTTCTTGCAGAACAATCTTGGGCAAATATTGTATATCTTCTGCCTTTGGGAGCCTTGGTACACAGACGAAGTTGATTTCTCACAAAGTTGGCAACGGTTCTTCTTTATTTGTTTGACAACGAACTTTGAATAAATTTCTTCTTCGCTTTATAGAATTTAAGGGTTTTCTAAGCACCTTTGATCTCTCGTAGAGTTTCCTGGCCTTTGGTGTTAACTGCGCTGATCTGGTAACGCCAACCTCCCCCAGAGGAGATGATAACATAGTTTTATCTTAAAATAAGGTAAAGTGTCAATTAAAATTGGATAAATGCTAGCAAAATATATAAATAGAAAAACAATTTTATTAAAAAACAGTATTGAAAACATGGTTCATCAAACTTGAATGTTAAAAGTTCAAAATACTGACCTGTAGTTGTAGAAACCGGGAGTAGTAACCTAGGAAGTGTTTCTTTTTGCAATTATGAATTTGATGCATGGTCTTCTCTAAAATGTACATGGCATACTCTGTGTGAACGATACACGACGTCAGAATTTAAAGTTCCCAAAGTTGCATTTCCACAAGCAAGAACCCATTGTTGAAAAATATCCATATGTTTCTGGGGGTTTGGAAATCGATGTCTATGAGAAGTTTTGTCTGAGCAGCCAACCACAGCACATTTTCTATATTTAACCATCTTAAAATTAACAAAGAAATATAAAAATTGTTATAGGTTAATGTTTATATAATTCTAATAAAACAAATAATTCTTACCTTAAAAAAGTGGGAAGTGAAATAATTAATCAACAACGTAAATAATAATCACAAAAGCACAGTAAGTGAAGAAAAAACGAAAAACTTAACAGCGACCAATAGCGACAGTGACTGAAGCTCAAGAGCACGTGATTACGCCAAGCACGCTACGATAGAATTCGAAACATGCTTATTTATGAAAATATTTCAAAATTTCTAATAGCGCCATCTATTGAAATGTTCGCCTCTTCTGTATCTGTCTTACAAACACAAATCATTTCGTTCCATTTAACATAACGGCCCCTGGCAAATCAACTTAGTGTTGAATTTTCTTGATTACTTTGAGCGGGAAAAGGAGAATTGCGGTCATCTAATACCACTTTCATATGTCCAGGAGGTAATAAATCGATTATTGGTTAGCTAGAATTACAATTTTATTATAAAATATAATTATATAAAAGCGACTAGGTAAGGACCTGAAATCTACCGATTGCCCTGAATCTTAAAAAATGGCAATTCGAGATACAATCTACAAGATGTATTCTGAAAGTAAGTTCTCTAGTTTAAGGTGGTTTGTGGTTTTGGTTTACTTACTTGTCCCTTTTGCAGAAAAACATATTACCCTCAAAAGACTGAAGACCGAATTTCGGAAATACCATGTTTTATTGAGTACAACCAGCCTAAATCGCACTCTGCATAATATCGGTTTTAAATTTAAGAAGGATAGAAAACGCTTTATTGTAGTTCATGTTGGTTCTAATTCAGGTTTTGTTGAGAACTGCTGATTATTACTTGCATCAAAATCACAAATGGAAGACTTTCATGGCGAAATGAATGCAGAACTATTTAAGAAATGGTTAACCGTCATTAATTATTATGGATAATGCCCCTTACCACTCCACGTTAGTTGAAAAGATGCCATCTTTAACATGGACCAAGGCAAATATTGCAGCTTGGTTAAACTGATTATTAATTCTAGATAGATTCTCATTTTTGGAAATGGTAAATTCCAGATCCTTAACTCGGATTTGATTCTCGATGCCCTAAAATCAAAGAGGAGTCTCAAATCTAAAACAGCTCGAAAGCCCCCAAGTAAATCTCTGTGGTATAATCCTTTTCTTATTTTTGTACGTAAAAAAATTGGCTTTACAATTATTTAAAGGCAGTTGGCAGTAATCAACTTGTAATCATTATTTCTATCATTTTTTAACTGACAACTAATTAACCAACGAAGTTTTGAAACCGAATATTGAATTTTTTACGTGTTTATTCATATATCCATTCTGGTTCTAGGTGAAAATCCCGAAACAAAAATTCGGAATCAAAAATCTCGAAAGACAAAAATCCCCAAAACAAAAATCTCGAACGACAAAAATCTCGATCGAAAAAAATCTCGAAAGACAAAATCCCGAAAACGAAAATCTAGAATGACAAAAATCTCGAATAATCCAGATTTTATAGTTATTAAGTTGTATACGTATTATACAGCGTGATTCACGTCAAAATACGTGCCTGAAAGGTCAACAATATGCAACGCCACCTACATTCCCGCGTTTGCGCCGATTTCTAATATTTGTGATATGATCCTATTTAATTTTTATTTAAAAGTTACTATTTTATTTTTATTCTATTTAATTAAAAATGTATACATTGGACATTCCTCTTAAAAAATCTACACTGTTGGTGTCAGCATATCGAGCAACACAATTTTGCAGCCGGACTGTCACATCCCTGTAATGTTTCTCCTGTGCAAATACATTTCATATTCATCATACATTACAATTGTGATGTCATTTATCTGCTGTTCCTTTTTTAAGCAGTCTATCAATTTTCAAATGTTTGGATGGTTAGCTGCAACAACTTCGTTAAACCGCCTATGCCATCCTTCAACGCAATTGTTTGTTCGTGGTAAATTTTCTTGCACTGCTTTATGACAGTTCCACAAATTATGTTGGAAAAGTGGTCGCGTACGACCGCGTCTTTGAGCTCGACCTATCCAAGTGTCTTCAAAGTAGTCTATTACACAGCCTTCTCTAATTGACAAGGCTGTGTCTATTACATCTCGAAGGTCTTCAAATTGCTCTGTATAATAATCCTATTCTAACAATTGGTTGAAGACTTCCGGCACGTCAGGAATAGGAACAAATGCCAACGCAGTAAGCATACGAACTTGGAGGGAAAATTCTGGATCGTTGGCATAAAGTAGGGCTCTTCCGTAGTTTTGCACCTTGCGCCATAAACATTGAGTCATATGGAACAAGCAGCCTAAAATATTGCAAGTGTTACATGTTTAAATGCTGTTTGACGTACCTCACCTCTTAAAGAAGCGTCTGGAAATTCGGTTCTGAAGGCATTCATTGCTGCACGGTCGAAATCCATCATTATTGTTGTAGGATGTAAATTCGGTTGTAAATTTTTGACTTCACGCAACATTCGGGTGTAAGTTGCCTCGTAAAAGTGTAGAAGATGCACAATTCTTTCTCTGAAACCTATATCTAGGATTGGAAACGAATATTTACAATTCGAGATTTTTGTCATTTGAGATGTTTGTTTTCGGGATTTTGATTTTCGAGATTTTTGATTCGGGATTTTTGTTTCGAAATTTCACCGGACACCATCCATTCTTAATTTTGTTTAACATTTGGGCGTTATTATAATTTACATGATAATTAAAATGCGGTTTTTTGAACAAAAATGCATAGTAATGATGGGCGTATCTCGAATGAAATCATTCGAAATATTTGATTGTTCATATATCTCGAGATACTAATAATCCATTCGAATGATAAAAACTTCCAGATTACTTTTGTTTGGTTGTTCGGCTGGAAATCGAAATATCGTTTGTGTCGGTATATAACTTTAGTAGTATTCGATTGAATTTGTAATTTTAGAAGATACTAAAAGATAAACTACAAAGTGACATATTTATCTGCTTGTTTTGTGCAGCTGAGTTAGCAAAATAAGTTTTTATAATATCGAATCGGGCAGATTTAACTTGCGGTTATTTATTTCTACTTTCCATAGTTAAATGCAAAAAAATTAATTGCAAAATTTTTTAGATTGATTATTATTCAATTAAATATGTTACTGTCATAAATTAGATAAATAAATAAAATAGTTTCAGCAATTTATGCCACTGTTTAAATCGGAATCCGAAAAAACAATTCGAGAGAAAAGCAAGAGTGCCAGAGAGTTATAATTCGAAAGGCAGGTTGCGAGACATTTCTCGCATTGCCGAAATATGTGCGCATTTTGGATTAGAATGATTAATTCGAATAAATATCTTGATTATTAAAATCATTCGATTATGTCCATCATAGTGCGTAGGTAATATAACCGTTACGCGGATAGAAGCGACGCTTCTTGTTTCAATTTTAAAACCCAACAGTGCCATCAAGCGGCTTGGAAGAAACTAAAATAATGGTAGATCGCAGCACCAATTAATTGGGGAAAATGGATTTATTCAAATGTCATTTTTAGCGTCTACTTAATAAACATTATTTTTATTTAATGATCATGAATTCAATTTATATACGTATATGCACATAAACTGATGTGTAGTTTGCACTACAGGGAACTAAATTTTATAATAAATTCCTCACTATGTGATTAATTGACACATAAATGCCTAATTGTTATGAACTACGGTTTTAGGAGTGAGACATTTTGTACTGTGTTTTTTGATCGGGCGAGATTTAGGACGAGGCTTTCCAAGTATGTCTAATGCGCACTTAGGGCATATTTGAGCCATTGTATACCCTAGTTATAAATTTTGCCTATCTGGGAAACCTCAAACACCGGTAGTGATATTTACATGTCGCACATTGCAGTGGCGTGGGACCTACGGCTTTATTTTTTATCCGACAGGAGGTCCACTTTCAGATTTTTCCCCGTCAGACAAATCTCATCGACCTCGGCCTTATTGGAAGTCGATTGAGTAATTCTGGTAGGTGTGGTGGTAAATTCTTGGCGTCGATACCCAACATTACAACGCAGCATATAAAAATTACAAATTCACAATTTCCCATCTGGTTTACAGTAGGATCTTAATGCTAAAACACTCTGGAATTTCTGCCGTTCGGATTCGACGTTAAACTATAGGTTCCCCATGTTTTTGCCCTAGCGCTGAGAAGAAAAATGTGGAAGACAGTGGGATGGCTGTTGGTGATGATGATGAATCGCGAGTTTTTCTGTACGGCAAGGCAGTTATTTTGGATAGAAGCTTATAACCGCTTCAAGAATTTTATCTTGAATGGAAATACGTTTACCTATACTTTTCCGCTTGCTATTCTCGAGCTGGAATTAAAAAACGCACCCTTATTTTATCCATTGTAAATGTTATTTTTGCGGATATTTCTGATTGGGAAAATTTTATTGCACATTGCCAATGCTGCTTAGATGATTCTCTTGCCTTCATAAGAACATCATTTCTTCTTCTCTCGTACCGCAACTGTTTATAAAGACGTCTTGCTTTAGGCGACAATTGGCTTTGTTGGGTAGGAGTCACAGTGGCAAGAATTTTATGGATGTACTAGTACCGCTAGACAATAATACAGTTTTGTTGTTTAGTGGGTGTTTTTAAAGAAGAACAAATGTTTTCTGTTGTTTGATGAGGTACGTCCGAAGCATTAAGCTGGTCTTCAAAACATCAGTGTCAATCGTCATTGTAGTAAGGGCACCTACAATTTAAATGTTGTAGCACGAATTCCATCATCTAATATATGAGCCATTTGACAGTGGTTTTATTCATTATAATATATGAGCCATTAATGATTAACACCGAATATAATGCTGTAATGCTATAAGTGCTCTTACAGTTATTGCAAAAAACACATTTAACACTGTTACAATTTGGCCCTACATTTGAAAACTACATTTATAGCCAATTCCCAGGTTTATTGGCCAGTTCTCCATTGTCACAGATTACCGTTCAAGTACGAAACATTTCAAAACGCTTTTGGGGTTTTGGAAACGTATATTTACTGGCACTGTTTCATTAACAGTCCTTAAAGGAACAATAAATTGCTACCATACGTTTATGTTAAATGCATTACTTACTTCTGAAACAAAAAATAGGTCGATAATTATTTATAGAATAATGTAATAAAATAATTTTAAGTTTACCTATCATCCACAAATTCTATTCTGTAAAATATTTACAATTTATATGTTTTGTACAGTTTTCAAATAGCCGCACATTGACATAAATAAGACAAAACTTTGTTAAATTCAATTTACAGATTCGTTTACGTCAACTGATTATCTTTCACATGTTAGAATATGAACCAATACATCTAGTTACCTTTGTTTACGTAAGTAAAGATAAACTTGATGTGGATACCGAGCCTTCTATACGTTTAGCGTTTATATTACCTATACAAACGCGTTAAAAATAATACTTGAAATTCAGTTCATGTCAGGTGCAGTTACAGCTGTTTTATTTACGTTTTTGATGTTAAATATTAAAATAAGCGAGATATTTTGAATGAGCTCGTTTAACTATCCACATTGTATATGAAATTACTTCACGTGACCAAAGAAAATCCATCAATACAGGATAATTAAAACAATGGGACCTAGATTCGACATAATGTTATTGGGGAACCTTGAGAGTATGGGGTCAATTCAACACGATATTGAAAAACAACATTGAAGATAAGCCGTAACGTATGAATTGTTTTGAATGCATTTATGTAGATTTTCTGATTAGCAGGCCATTTTTATACAGTTTTTACCAGAATCTCGAAATTCTAAATACAAAATTAATGCAGATTTTGATACCAATCGATGAAATTAATATTCAACATCAATAATCACATAATTCTCGTTATGTTTAGTAGTGTATTTTATTGAAATTATGTAAAGCAAAGACATTGCGACATCAAAGCAATGAGGACAACACCTGCAGCCGCACTAGAAGTCCTGGTAGGGCTGCCAACTCTTGCTACTTGGATAAGGAAAGAGGCCATGGTGGTCCATCTCAGAATGCAGGACAGCGGATACTGGAAAGACAAAGGAGCTATTATAGTTCACGCAGATATCTGCAAGATGGCGGAAAAAGAGTTTCCTTTTTCTACTTGTAAGGTAATAGAAGCGAAGAACCGATTGAGACTGGAAAGAAAGTACTTTCTCACAATTCCTGAGAAGAAACAGTGGGACCAACACGAGGTACATCTCCCAGAAGGCTGCCTAGTTTTCTACACCGACGGGTCGCATATAGCTAATAAAGAGTCGACGGGAGCCGTAGTTTACCTGGAGAACCAGGGGGTACAAGAGAGTTTCGCGCTTGTGAAGTATACCACGGTTTTCCAGACGGAATTCTGTGTCATCTTTGTGATGGCAAAAAAGGAAGAGGTTATATCAGGAGTAGAGCAAGTGGTACACATCTGCTCCGACAGCCAAGCGGCGCTTGAAGCCATCTGCTTACCCAGCATGAGGTCAACCTTGTCCAGGATAGTCCCTAATCACTTATATGGGCCCACTTGCTGGGCATCCCCCCCCCTCATAATCTACTACTACTACTTGCGAATCCAAGCGTAGACCTCAATATCGAGAAGAATAACCTTATAGAATAATATAATATAATAATAATAGAATACGCCATTTCAAAATATCACATTTCAGTTTTACAAAATATAAGAAATTTTATGGTCAACAATGTAACTAGCAAGAAATATGAACTAATCAAATGATAGCAAGTTACGTCAATTTCTATTCGAATGTATACAAACAATAAACAGATTTGTTTCTATCTTATGGATGTGTTATTTCTATGTATAACAGACCACGAAAGATGCAAAACCCTACAGTTTTTCTGTTGATTTTCTTACATTTAGGTTTTTTTACAGTTCCTGACAGAAGTCACTAGTTTAATTGTTATTTCTAGTTGTTTTGCAATTTATTTATTGTAATTTTTGATAATACATATCTATATAAACTATCTTGCGTCTCTAATATAATTGAGGATTAGGTAAATGCAAAAAATAGGAACTTCCTTGTGAACAACCAAACAGTAATATAAAACATAAAAAAGCCCTTCATGACACTTGACGTCATGGTAATTTATTTATTATAACCATTTTCATAAACCATCCAATTAAAACAATGCTAAATAAATAGAAGAATTAGAAGAAGAGCGCAACAACTATAGAAGGATATTCCTGAGAGATGTGATCTACAAGATGATGGCGCAACTAATTAAAGTTAGGTTAGAAGCAATAGTGGGTTCAGGAAGGGGAGAGCAACAACCGATCAAATGTATATGTTGAAAGAAGTACTAACAATCTGCTACTAGAATAAAATCTTAGAAGTGGTACTGTTCATAGAC
Source organism: Limonius californicus (assembly GCA_014611495.1). NCBI lineage: Eukaryota > Metazoa > Arthropoda > Insecta > Coleoptera > Elateridae > Limonius > Limonius californicus. The sequence continues at coordinate 14,816 of JABXWE010067460.1, forward strand.
TTTAAAAAGGCATTTGACTCAGTTGGAAGGTCTAGAGTCCAGACCTTTTAATCAGTCTACATTCTAGACTTAACTGAACATGCTACTAAAGAAAACGACAAGTAATGTAACGGTTAAAAGAGAAACATTAGAAGACTTAGTAATTAGAACAGAACTCAGGCAAGACCAACAGCAAATATATGGCTACACAACATGGGTAATGCCCATTGGGTATATATAATAAATAATCATGGGATGGGAAAGAAAAGTGATTAGTAAAATAGTGGGAGGAAAGAAAACTGAAGATGGACATAACAAAGACAAATGAAGAGACATGATGTTTACAAGGAGCTGAAGATCGATATGGTAATAAAATTGAGAAATTATAGTGGCTGGGTCTCATAGAAAGAACGTCAGAGGGTATGGCAGTAAAGAAAATAGCTTGAAGAATACTAGACTACAAGAAAAAGAGAGAAAGACCAAATAAAAGTGGCGCGAGGTTGTATTGACATATTTAAAAAGAAAATATGTAGAGAACTGGAACAGCAAAACTAAAAAACAGAAAATTAGGGAAAAGACTAATAAAAGGCTTGTTAAAAACTAAATATTTATAAAGAAAAATATTACATATTGTATCGTTTCTACTGCTCTACGTACTAGAAAATATTACATAATTTGGAATCACCATGCAGATCGTGTTATCGAGTGTTATAAAGGAGCTTTTGGAAGCTTCTTCGAGAATGTAAGAGTTCCTTATTCATAGAAACAGGCAAATTGAAAAACGGTATTTTTCACACAGCCCTAAAATACGTACTCCTATAACTCTTAGATAAGACAATAAAAATTCTAAGTAGATGTATCAGCAAAATCAAAAAGGTACATACGAATTAAACCAAAATAGATTTCCCAGTCAATTTAAATAATTTATCTTTAATTAATCTGTATTTTAACGTCCAACGAGCAAAGCTAATCGATTATTAATCTAGCATTGCATAATTAATTAACAAGGTTGGAAATGTTTATTTCTCACATCGCCAATTAATTTTGCATCGAGTTGTCGAACGATTGCATCTATAATTAGTTACATCGAAGTGATTTGTTACAAAATCGGATATATTTATTTGAAAAACCACATTTCCCATAGTGAAACTACCAACTAGATATCTTTATTGGCGATTAAATTTGTAATATTAGCTATGCGAGAATGCTTATTGGAAATACACTTTTGAACTTGTAACACACATACCCGTATACACTCCAATGTTATATTTTTGTTCTAGTTTCCTACTTCATTAATTATGAGACGTCGAGCCAATTATAACAGTTTCTTAACGCGTATATGTTGTTAACAACTACTATATTGCCTTTGTACCTCATATTAAGCTTCATAATGTATGCGTGAATATTACCTGTAATAACTACGTACTACTCAGGGTGTGCAATTTGACTATTCGGTTGTTAAAGAAATAAAAGAAATTTTCAGCAGCAAATGTACTTTTGTTAATTAACCTTTGCAATTTAGTGTGGTATATATTACATTCAATTTTAAGACTTCTTATAGTTAGGAAACAACATGCGAAGTTTGGCATTTTAGATATGTAAAAAAGTATGTTGTTTTTTTTGCATTATACAGGGTGTTTCATTAGCCTCTTTACAGAGATAATTATTTTAAAAACCCTATAACTTCTTAACAAAGATAGATAAATTACATCTAGTTTTCATTGCCAAAGTTTGTTTGTAAAGAGGCTAATGAATCACCCTGTACTATATACAAGACCGTGTAAGATATACTGAGTACACATATACGAAGTGTTCCAAGTAATACTGTTGTAATTTTACTTCACAAATCATATTAAAATGTTAGCCTCTACAATAGAGTGTTTAACTTTATATTCTACTATTTATGGAAATAGATTAGCTATTGTGACTGTACAGACTACGAAGTATTTAATTTTAGACTCTTGAAATTTTCCTTAAAACACGCTTTAGAAATAGTGTACATAATTTCATCAGCAGAGGTAATTTTCTTAATCTTTTAGTATAGTATATATATATTTTCTTTATTATGAAGCTATTATGAAGGCACAGGCCTTAGAGGCCCATCGCTTTTGGTGCGAGACAAGGCTAAGTTAGTTTGTGCAATGCACAACAGGGCCCGATTCTGCGGGTTACCATGTTGGTGCGTAACCATGCTTAACCTGGTGTTGTGTGTGAATGTTTTTGTTTGTAGTCTTGTTACTCCTCTAATGCGACCGTAATTCGAGGAGTGCCATTAATTTGATCCCCAATGGCAAATGGAGACCGGGACCCAGTACCGACCCCCCAGG
>JABXWE010067472.1:0-11479 GCA_014611495.1 Limonius californicus
GAATACATAACCTTAAATTTACAAACAATTATTACTGTTTTCAATATTGGAAACACTGTACATACTGTAAACTTCGTTTAACAATCCTTAATTAGTATTGAAAAATACTATTTGTATAATAATAACAGCGTCCAAGAATATAAAGTGAAATTAAGAAACGTAAACACACGGAACAATCATAAACAAACAACGGAACAAACATATTGCGCAGTGTGGCTAATATCACACTAGAAGGAAACATTGACAATTATTTAGAAGGTAGTTTTTTTTGGACAAGGTTATTCGATCTCACGGTATGTAGCAAATACACAGGCAGTATTATTGATAGTAACGTTTACATCTCGAGACCAGCTGTAATGGTTAAAATGGGGAAATCCGGGAAATTAAAATACCCTTTACGGCGCTAAAATTTACAATATATTTATTAAAAGCAAAAATATATTTTTACACGTAAAACTTAAACCGAATATTTACATAGATACAGGTACATACATATTAGCTATGGTATCTTAGTTACTCTTTTTAAATTAGCTGCCAATCATAAATTATATTTTTGCTTGCAATCTTAATTTCGTGAGATTCCACCTAAAACATTTTATAGGACTAAATATTTCAACGTTATTAAAATTTGATAAAACTGTTTTCCATTTATAGAAAAGTAAATTTAAGGATTTTCAAAAAGCATTGGTTAAACTTTTTGCTGTATCGTATGAAACAGGTAAATAACGATACGAACTGAGATACCTAACTCCAGAATTATTTTATTACGTTACTTGAATTATAAACGACTTAGATGTAGGAATACAGTAAAAAATTTAAACTCAAATATTTACATTATAATCAGTTGTTATATTCAATATCTCGTAGAACCTGAGCTCATGTTAAGGGAGTTGAGCTGTATTCTCTTTTTGGAGGCAAAACTAATATATATTTTTAATATTACTGCGTCAGTTTTTTCTTTATGATAACGTTATGTACTTGCTTTACAAACAGAGCTTTTATAAATCGATTAGTTTGCTTAAAACGTTTTACTAATGGTTTTCTCGAGAAAAGGTTTGTTAAATGAATATTTGACACTATAATACTGATTTAAAAAATATATACATTGCAAGCTCGTGGGTTATAGCGAGACCTTTAAGACTACAAATATTTTATCGTTATATCCCCTAACGCAATATTCGGATATTAATATAAATACGAGGGAAGAGTCAATAAATAAGCGTAATTGTTTAATTATCCTCAACTACATACGTTGAAAACAAAGAAATTATTATTTTTTTCTGCATAATTTTCTTGCTTTATATCGCACGTGTACAATTAGTCAACTTCACTGGTACCCTATCGACTTTACGAAACAACGAAATCTTGTAAAACCCGACCACAGTTCAACCATTTGACAGATATCAAATGAAATCAGCGGCTCGTACAGATCCGTCTAGAGTCAAGATCGTTTTAAAAATTAATTTCCGTTTAAGAAAAGGGCGCGCAAAGTTGGTGCCCCACGCTTTGACAGAGGAGCAAATGAATGCAGGAAATTGCAGAACATCTTGAACGATCACCAGAAGATAGAAGCTTATTGTCGAAGATCGTTGCAGGAGGTGAATCGTGGACGATTTTTTGATATTCTGGCAGGTATGACACAAATTTGTACGTAGTTTCATATTTAAGTTCTTTGTCGGGTAGGGGATGCCAGTCGATAACGAACCATTGGAAACACAATAAGCCTTGTCATAAGATTTCTTCAATAACACACCTTATTGGCCAGATCTGGCTCCATGCGATTTGTAACTATTTCTAAATTTAATGGAACTAGAAGGTGAGCGGTTTACGTGGCTAAAGGCGGTTAAAGCGCCAGATTTGAGGATCATAGCAAATGAAGATTTCATAAACTGTCTCCAACAGCTGCAGCAACGTTGGAGCAAGTGGGTAGGTGCAGAGGGAAGATGTTGAGTTATTATAAAGTCATAAAAATGTATTTGTTTTATAACATAATTGATAATACAATTACGGGATCTTCTTGATGCTACTTCGTATCAGCTGGAATTAATAATTCCGTTCTATCTTTAGTTGTACAAGAAAGAGTAATTTAATTTTTAAGTAGTGCTCATTGTGCACTACGTATGTGACTGTCGTCACCAGTTCAGAAAATTTACCCTAAGCTCCGGTTGATATAAGAGCACCTTGAATGAAATTACCGAACGGCAATTTCAAGACGGAGCAGCGAAATAAGATACAGTAACAAAGACCCAGCCAAAGCGCAGAAGAATTCAGTCAGCATATCAAAGTGTCTTAAAGCAGACTGCAGTTTGTGGCAGAAACCTGATAAATCCCTGAATTAATAGGAATGATCACTTGCACGATCAATTGCTGAATATACTGGAACAACATTATATTGGTTGTGTATTTCTGTTTAGTTAGAAAAAAAATGTAACCACAATAATTATTGCCAATATCATGATAAAGACCATAAAATTATTTACGTATATACAGATTGCAGAGTTTGGAATGGGCGCGATTTTATTTTTAACAGAATATTCTGCATATGTTTGCAATTCTAAAATAATATAAAATGGGGGTCTAACACCAAAGGTTACAGCATTAGATAGTTGTGAAGAAATATATGAAACAAGATAATTGAATGAATTCAAATTCACCGAAGTCTTTAAAGCTAGTTGTTCATGTGAAAGTAACTTCAAATTCAAACAGAAATTTATTTATAAAGAAAGTATTACAATATTACAACAATGAAAACTGTATAACTTTTCGATATAACCCGCTCCCTAGCGATACACGTGTGCCACCAATCTGGAAGATTCCTGGAGAAGCTTTTGTGTTGCATGCCTATCTACTCTTAAACAGCTTCGAAAACGTTGTTTAATAGCTGAAAGGTGGTCTTGGTTAAAAATACCAATAACAATCGGAAGAAGTAAAACTGTTCTTGCAGGTATGAGGGCGAGAACTTCCTAGGAGAAAGCCAACAGAACTTTATCTTCTCTTCCGTTTGTCCCTGATGGCTTGCTTAACTTTATCGCGTAAAAGTGTCGACTAATAGTCTGCGTTCATTGTAGGACATTTTGTAAGGAAATCAACAAAGGATATCCCTTGAGACTTCTAAAAAATGTTGCCATCACTTTACCAGCTTTCTTTGGTTTTGGGGATGTGGCGTTACACCACTCTATATCTGCACGTTTTGACCCAGGAGTAAAATAATCTACCCAGATTTCATCAGTTGTCACAATTGAGTCCAAAAATGAATCTCTTTCGCTCTCATATTGTCGCAGTCAAGAAAAAGCGATTTGCAAACGATTCAACTTGTGGTCTTCGGTCAACAACCGCGAAATCTACCTGACACTCACCTTACAAGATTTTAGCGTATCTTTTTATGATGATGCTTCCAACAGTAATTTGAGGCGCTTATTTGCAAAACTCGCTAATGGACAAAAATAACGAGAATCACTTTTTGGCTCCAAGATGATCAAATTTTAAAGATGGATCGAATGGTAAAATCAGATTTCTGCAAAACTAGCTCTTTAGCCCCAAGAAATATCATAAAAGTTTAGAGTTATTTTCAAAACTGAGTATTTGGTTTGACGTTTTCCTTGCAAAGCTCGCTCCTAATCTGTAAGTGTCTCTACTAATCTGAAAGTGTACTATACATCTTGTTGGCATACAATGACATAAAGTAAAGCACACGTGTTAGTCAACTGACAGTTTTAAAATCCTTTAATTTATTATGGAAGAAGTGGGCGAAAGTGCACCAATTGTACCTAGTCCTGTAGGACAAGGACGAAAGAAAATTCGCCAACCCGAACAATATCAGAGACATGTAGCAAAACGGACAAGGTAAGCTTTATGATTTAAAATAGTTATTGGAGTCGGATTATTATGAACTAAGTTTAAATCGAGTGGCTTTATAGTTACAACGTAATTGTTACAGGCATACGTCAAATGTGCTGAACAAGTTTCCAACTTGTGGGCACGATGGACGTCTTGGATTTCCGTATTTCTGTAGCACTTTATTAATGAAGAACATTAAGAATTTTCATGAGTACATGTATCAATCAAAAGACAAGATAAAGCAAGATGCCCTAATAATAGCTTGTTATTGGCACAAAACCAGCAAGAGGAAAGGCGATGCATGGTGGAGTCTCTATAAAATACCACATACGTGTAAATGACGGTCAAATGATAAGATTATGTAGTATATAACTTTAATAAAGGTCGCGTACAAATAATTGTTGAAAGTTTTGTTCTAAAAGGAGAGATCCCGTAGACATCAGTGGTGGCGACAGAGTAGACCCAACAAATGATGAAAAAAGAACTTACGTTAAGAACTTTATTCAATCCATAAATTGCGTTGAGTCACATTACCGTAGAAGTAAATCGAGTGTCTACTTACCTTGCGACCCAATCTTCAAAAAGCTTTTTAATCAGGATCTCCAGAGAGTTCCCACTATGCATGTAAAACTTAGTTATTTTCGCAAATATGTTAATGCCACTTACACAATCGCTTTTGGGACGCCGATGACTACTTGTTTAAGAAAAAAGGAGCAACTTAAAACGACAACCTCTGCAGTAAGACGGCGATTGACTGCAGAACATCGTGTGCATATTATGAAAGCTAAAGCTTTCTTTAAAGTGTTCAAGCACCCGAAGCCTAATACATCATCCTTTTCGTTTGACTGCCAAACAAATTTGGCACTGCCCCGATTGCCCGATCAAGCAGCGTATTTTAGTCAACAGATCAACTATAATAACCTCACAGTTGTGTATGGATCATCAAACACTAAATTAGCGCTAACAAATGTTATTTCTGACGTTTGAACCGAAATCGAAACCCCAAAAGATTCTAACGCAATAGCATCGGCTGTTCGACATGCACTGATCATTTGTAAATTTGATCATTCCACCAAAAAACTATATTTGGTCGCTGATGACTGTGTGGGACAAAACAAAAACAGAAGTATGATGATAATGTTGGCTTCTTGGCTTCGACGAGAAGCACCTCAACATATTGAAAAGCAAAAACTCACTTTTCCAATAGTGGGTCACTCGTTCATTCCTCCTGACCGAATTTTTGGACTTATTGAAAAATATATTAACCCTTGAGCGCCCATGTTATTAAAACGTACGTAAATGCCCATGCGAATTTTTGGGTCTCTGTATAGGTTAAATTGGTTTAGTTTTAAGAAAAAAAAACACCTTTTAAGTTATTTTAAACTATATTTTGTTAAAATTTACAAAAAAAAACAAATATTCTTAAAGGATGAACAAAGCAAAGAGTAAACATATGGATCGTCCATTTCTTTTGAATTGTAGGATTTTTTTCATTCCAGGCGTCATAATATCTAGAAGCTTCTTCATTGGTATGAAGACATATAATATCCTTCATTTCTACAGTCAAAAATAAGTTAAAAAATTCTAAAATAGAACTGCAACCTTCGCTGTATTGTGTAACACCAGGACGCGTTTTATGATGTTTCTTTATAATCTCTGTTTACGAAAAAGTTGACTATGCCAATCTAAACCAGTTTTGCAATATATCTAGCACCTTTCAGCAGTTCATCATGTGCGTCAATCTATTCAAGTTCTTCACTTGAATCCTCTTCACTTTGAATTTATATGTTGTCTTTCGTTTCCGAAACATTTTCCAAAATAAAACCTTCTTCCTCATTATCTGAGGCATCATCGCTGTAATGTTCTGTTTCAGAGTCAAAATTCAAATTTCCCGCGATTGCTTCGAGTTCCTTTTGTGTTAATGGCCTCTTTCGTTCCAAACGGTTCATTTCTAATAACAAACTACAAAGAAAAAAAATTAATTCCATTAAATATTTCGTAACATAAACGCCCATGCGGGTCTCTACGAGGCCCCACTTACCTTAAACACGTGTTAAACTGAACCATACACGACGAAGCGTCACAACATACTGAAGTGGAGTGCAAGATGAATTAAGCGACACATACCTGAAGGCGGTGTTGCCAATTTTTTCAAATAAAAAAGATACTAGGGAATTTGTAACGCTGGGGTCCCTAGAGGATCCCCACCGGGCGCTCAACGGTTAAAACAACACCAGTGATGGTTGAAACTAAACACCATAATAGGTTGATTCAGAGGCATTCTACGGTTCGACAGATCGAGGTCCATAGGATAGTTTATGATTGGAGATCGGAAACAAAACGGGTAATAAAGCTTGCTGCATCATGGTATTTTAAATTCAATCAGGCCAAACGTTTTATATTTTACAAAACAGGAACTAATGTGCAAAGTGAACAAAATTACTTGTCTGACGTCGGAACACCTAAAGCTGTCTGCAAGAAGAATTTTCCACTTTCATCAATAGCTCCTTTGGAGTTGGCTTTAGGAACCCAGTTGAAGGATGATAAAGGAAGTATAAATGGTCTGTTGACTAAACATTATGGTGACGATTGGAGAACCCTTCCAGAACTTTATTTGGACAAGAATCACATTGGGCAGATAGATCCTGCCGAAGCAACAGTAGAAAAGAATAATCAACCATCTGAACAATGCCAAAACCAACGTGACGATTTTTTTGTTTTAACTACTACTTTGTAGTCTTTCTTTGTTTTTAGAATAAATAATATGTTTCTATTAATATACAGAAAAATTACGTTATTTGTATTTTTGCTTAAACTATTTAATGAATACTAATTTTATGTTGGATATAGGCGATCTGTTTTACCAAAATCCTTAATTTCATTTGCAAAACTAGTTCTTTGCAATTTTAATTATTTTCTTACAAAGAAACGGTTGACATACTAGGTTGAGAAAACAAAACTCCTTATCTGCAAGTGCAAAACAATCCATACAAAAAAGTGCATAAAAATCTAGTTCGGTTAATAAATAAACCTTTTTTTTTCGTTTCCTGAAAAATTTGTTAAAAATTAAATAGCGAGTTTTGCAAATAATCGGGTCATTTGTAAATTTCGAGAAAGTTAGCGAGCTGTTACCTGTTTGACTTATGAAGAGGGGCATTTAATTTTCCCTCATTTTCACAATTAACCAAAACTATTGCTAGCAGTACATGTAGCTCGTTCTTTCCACTAGATCTCCCGATTTTCGACCATTCACACCCGACTTTTAGAAAACCATTGATCGCCGTGTTGTGCTCACAGCTTCTGGTCGAATTTACATCTTTCGTTCGTAAGAAATTTAATTATTATACTACCCACGCTGCAGTGAAAAGAACTTTCCCACATCGTAACTGTAATTGCAAAAATAATATTATAGCGAAGCATTTGCCATGGATATGCTAACAAGAGTGACCTTTTTTAATTTACTTTTTCAGAATTGTCTTAAGATAGGATTTCAATTTAAACATTGCTGTTAAACTTTGGACACTCTTTATATAAAGGGTTTTGAAAGGAGACAATATTTGGGGAACATGCTATACTAGTGCAAGAGAAAATACCAATATGCCCAGGTTGAAAAAGCAGTTTCGGATTTTAAAGCTCTTTTGTTTGAATTAATTGCAAAATGTTCCCCTTGAACTTGTTACGACATGCAATACGTCGTATCATCGATTGTAGAACAAGTTCGAAAACTCCCGGAATATCACGTATTACATTACAAGCGTCCATTATTCGTTGACGCAGAGAATTTACGTCACTACTGGCCCTTGAATAAACTAGCCTTTTTAAATTACCCCAATCCAGCGGTTTTAAGTCAGGTGAACGTGGAAGCCACCACCGTTTACAAACCTATCGTTTAGGAGCTGTCTTGCTAGAAGACTAAAATGTGGAGACCCCCCGTCGTGCATGAACCATATGTGTTGCCGTGTTATAACGAGTCAAAAATGTTGAGCGGTGATTAATTGGTGTTAATTACCAATGCCACGTGAGCTTAACATTTTTCAAGAAACATGGCGTCAACAAACAAATGGCTCGCAGTCGTGACCAGAAGAAAGTTCTAGAACATTCTAGAACATGCGGCCCCTCCAAACAAGAGTGGGGTGGCGCGCATAACCGAAGCGTAAAATGGCGGGTATAAAAGCCTAAGCCCGGCTAGTTCAAAATCATCTTATTCCCGACTTTTATTCCTCAACCTTTCTTCTAAGATCAGTCTTAGAAGATCCTGTTATTTGAATATCCGTTCCTGAAATTAACCGCCGTTGTAAAATCCGAATAATAATTCCGTTTGCTTAGCTGAAAGTTTATTTGATATTTTCCAGTGATTACGTTATTGTGTTAACAAAGTTTATAGTTTTGGTTTCAAGTTACAGATTCCGAGGCTGAAATACCCAGTGGAGTTCATCAGTTGACCGCCGTTGCTGTAATTTGTCAGTTTGTACCGCCGTTCAGAAGCCGTTAAGTTTCTAGCACGTTTTGAGAGTGAAGTTGTTAAGTATAGTTATTTAATCTGCTATGCTCTTTTATTTGAGTGCCCCGTAATCCGTTTTCCCTGTCACAGATGTTTTTACCGTTTGGTGTTTCGGTGTTTGAATCGACTACCAGCGCTATAAATTTCTATCTGGAAATATTAATACTTGGCGAGTTGGTGTCCGAATCAACGACGTAACCAAAGATTAGCAATTCCTATTGTTTGCTATTGTTGAACACCCTGTGTACGGATTCGCCGTAAGACGTGGAGCAATTTCATGCTACGGAGAGTTGCTGTAGATCCCGCTTGCACACTTGAATTGAGTTTTGGAGAAATTTCGAAACAGTTCAAGATTGTAGGTACCCGCCACCTGTAGATTCCATAGCGGAGTAATTTCATGCAGATCTGTAGTTATACATTAATCTCAATCTTGTTGCCTTACGCTGGAGAAATTTCAGTAGGTTTAATGGGATTGCAGTTTCTGTACACCCGGTATATTCACGTGCAAATTGGATTTTTACGTCCTGTCCTGGTCAATTTTGCCCCGCAAAGCTGAATTGAATTCTGTATAAATCAACTACACTTTTAGAATCGCGTAGTTTGATTTAAATATTCCGGAATTCCTAGAATGCAAAAGAATTCTGTTTGAATCATTTACTACCGTAAAATTTGAAGTCAAATACATACAGATTGTTTATTCTGTGGCAGTCACCTGTAAAAGGAACACTGGTTTAACTTCGCAGAAGAATTTATCACTGTTGCACTGTTTTACTTGTATTTTCAATTTGTTGACGGCAGTCATTTCAAATTGCACTTCTGGTAATAACCTGGATCCGATAGCAAGGAAGTTTTACTCTTTGCGAGAACAAATAATAATTATTTTGTGTATTTTGGAAAGTTAGGTCCGACCATACCGCAGACATCTTGTGGTCCGAAAAGCCGTTACGCCTACCGCTAGCAGGAACGAGTCGGCCAGTTGTCCTGGAGTACCGCAACTACGCTGAGGACCAGTAGCGTATCAGGGATTTTATTTTAATTTTGCATATATAGTTAGATATATTTTGTAATACATTTTAAGTTCATTTAGTAAATTATTTATTCCAAGCACACGTGATTGAATCCTGGGCAACTCAAAAGCTAACCCAGGGTATAATTATTTAGCGCTATCGTCCCCTATAAGCAACCGGAACGAAACGTTACAATGTGGCTAGTGGAACATTCGTTAATAAATTTAGTAAATCTTTGTCCAAAAATTGTTTGTACAGATTGCCCGTTAATCACACCAATACCAACCCGTACGTTGACATCATACCTACAGTTGTTGGTGTATACTTTCTATAAAACCATGAGGATTTGCTTTCGTCCATTGATGATTGTTATAGGCGTTGATAAATAGTAGTAAAATAGAAATTATCAATATGTTGATGCAACAGTCTGCGACGTGAGCCGTGCATAACCTTAAGAGTCTAACGGCAAAGCTTTTAGTTTTAGGATTTAGGTTCAAGATATAATAGGACTGACTAGAGACTGTGATTTAAGTAGAAAAACTTTGCAAAACCGCTTACCACCACGATATTTAGAACACCTAAATGCGTATTTCGGCAACGTTTGTTTAGCGTACTCACACAGGAAAATTGATCTAATTACATATAATTAAACAAACAAATATTCAGTAATAACAGTTAAGCTTATAGTTAGGTGTAATGATTAAATATAAAATGTATTGCAACACACCCTACACCCTTAATTTTATTTAGAAACACCACATGTTAGAGAGGTTTGGTGGCAACGCTGGGAAGTGTTGTGTTGAGTGCATCGATATAGAAAGTTATTGTGTTCATTTTGGATTTCGTGTTCGAATTAAGCTGGATTTGGGTTCAGCGAAATCTAAAAGCTTCATTGCGCAAACCAAGATAGGCAACAACAAAGCCACCAAAGCCGGGTGATTGAATCCCTATTTTTGTTAATTAGATAAATTAGTTTTTGTATATATTTATATGTGTGTTTTATTGCTACCACGATCAGGTTCCGAATCACAAAAGTTTAATATAGAAGCACGAAACGCTTCAATATGGGTAAAATTTCATGAATATGATAAAATATAAGTATAAGAATACAACAATTTTCAGTTTTGCACAGGTTTGCACAAAACGTAGGAAGAACAGTAATACAATTATTGTCTAAAGCTACACGTTCAAGTTGTTTATCCAGTCAATGGCATCTGGTGTAGCATTGAGAATATCCTCGCTTGTGCCGCTAAACGCTCTCCGTCTACATTCGAATGCAATGTGCCGGATTTGGTTAAGAACAGTCCAGGTTAGGCGTGGCAAATTAATCCATAGGGTAGTTGTCATGTGTCCAGGAGGGGTTGCCATTCGCACGGTGCAAGTGAGTTCCGCTCATTTTCCCATAATACTTCCCAGTTGTATCAGATATCTAGAAGAGTATGGGACCTTTTTACAGGTGGTAATCTAGATTTAAGACGGTGGAACTGAGTGTTGTTGATGTCATCGTGTATTGGGACACCAGGATTGTCGTTGATTCTTGTGTATTCACGTATAAGCGCGTTGTTTCGGCGGATGGTTTTTAGTGCAATGTGGCTTAACATTGACAGCCAATAAGTGGGAGTACACCTTAATGTTTCTGATATCGCGCGCACTGTTTGGTTTAGGACTATATCAACTTTTCCGGTATGTAGGCTGTTTGAATAAACTGAAAAGCAGAACTCAGCAACAGGGTACACTTATCCAAGAGCCGTGGTCCATGGAGTTGTTGCGGAAGCTTCCCAAGTTATACCAGCAAGTTTATGCAAGATATTATTATTCTTCTTCTTCTACTGTGTGTAGGCCTGCTTAGAGTGCTTTATCTCTTACGAGACGTAGCGATCTTCTGTGTATAGGCCAATGACCTGTTAATTACCTACAATGGAGTAGGTTCTATGAGCCCTCTTTACACCTGTGCCGGGTAGGAGGCTAACCTAACCCGTCGAACAGAGAAGAGAAGTTCTACACAAGGTTTAGGATTGTTAATGAAGTTTGTATGACAACCGGGACCGACTATTTTACGTACCCTACGAAGCACGACCGGTTGCATATGCCACTATATCGGTTCACCTATCTCGGACTGACCAGCGCGGATTGT
>JABXWE010067476.1:0-13254 GCA_014611495.1 Limonius californicus
ATTGTAGAAAACAGTTCCTAATCCTCACACTTGAAGCGCCCCTGATGCACTTATTAAAACGAAACTAAGCTTTAATCTACAACCTTGATGAGTGACACATAACTTTTCAGAACATTAGTCCAATTATTACCATAATTAGGCAGACAAGTGATCCCACAAGACTCACATTAGAAGGCCCTAACTCCGTAACGAAGCATTTTCGGACCCATGTTCATATAAACATTTTTCCCGTTTTTATGTGCGTTTTCGTTAGACCCTGTATATTAGTAAAATGTAATTATTATTATATTGCTTATTTGTTTGTATATTATTTATACTAAAGTATTGCTAATCAAAATAGGGTCATCTATATATTACTCTGATTGTAAATAAATTCCACGTGGCTTACTGGCAATCATTCAGACAAAGTACCCGCGGTGTTTTAGTTCTTTATTACAAGTTCATCTTTTGTTTAAATTTCAAAGTAAATTTGCTCAAAGTAAAACAGTGCGTAATTTAGTATGGCGAGCCTTGAAAGTACAAAGTTTAATTTGTATAAGAAAACATAGGGAAGGTAAAGTACACATTTAGGCGGTGACAAAAAGCTTAGTTGTGTACTTATTTATCTTAAGAAAGTTTAAATGGAGTTTATTATTAGGTAGTTCAGTAATAAATTAGCACAATAGCTGTTGTATTATTGTTAAAATCCTGCAGATGAGTGTAGTACCACAATAGACTATTAATTAATGCTAGGTGTTTCACAGGAAGTTTTTTTGGTTCTAGCTTACAAGTAAAACAATATGTTAATTTCGTGACATCCTTCGGAATTTTTAATGGAAGATCTTACAAAAAAAGGAATACTGTTTAATACTGGACAAGAGTTTATCGATTGTTTCGTCTACGAACGGCAAAATATTGCACTGTTATTTTACATGTAACTTGACATTTTCAACTTGTTTCGAACACCTTTCTGAATTTATTCTCTGGTGAGCTTGGCCGTGAAGTGGAATAACGTCCTGTAATTATAAAACTGAAATCAATTAGCAAACGTTCAAAGCCTTGTTTTATCGCCAGCAGACGAGGGAAGTTCGGCAAAATTTACTTTCTGTCTTAAACAACACGCGAATGTAAATGTTCCGCGGGGTCGAAAGTTCTGGTGGCGTTCGCCAAAGTTGATGTTAACTTTAGTTTACAACTGGCTACGTCACTTTTTGAGTTTACTGCCGTTTTGGGCCAACAACTGTATAGGATGGCGGGCAAGATGCTTGTAGACAAAACAGCAGATTTTGCCAAACTGCCGAAAAACTTTGAATCTTTTTTGCTGAAAGTTTGTTACTTCATCGTGTTTTGATTGCTTATCGCTAAAGTTCAATGTAGCGACAAGACCTTTTATCCATTTAGATCTTTTTTGTTTTATCGTGCCGAATTGTAAATGTATTAGGAAGAAGGAGAACGGAAAGGCGGCGATGGATCGAAAATATGTTGCTTTATTGGAATTATTACATGTTGATTACTTACTTTTATAGAGCGAAATAAGTTTTCAAAACAACAATTTAAAGCAGATTTATAGCAAATCAATTTTATTTAAACCTAAACTTAGTAGGAAATGCTTTCCATCGGTATACGTTACCATGCTACTTGACGGTTATTCAATCAGCTGTAAACGTTTATCTTCTTGTCAATCGCATCAAAAATACTATCGTATATTTAGGTGAAGTTTTAAAGTTCTCAAACGTTAAGAAATAAACGCTATCGTGACCCAATATCCAACCGGAAAATAAGAAACATAGATAGTAGTACCGGAAGCGAAAGCTTTCGATGCAGAATTCACCATAGTGGTTTACGTACAGCTTTAGATCTCATAAATATACATCGTGGCACTGTAGAATTACACGAGTAGACAGGGACGCTTCGATTCTAGTTAGGGATATTGCGAAGTAGGGAAAATTAATACCTATTATGTTGTGGCTGCGGACTTTCAAAATTCAACTACTGCTTTCAGGAATTTACATAAGCAAGGCTTATGGAAGATATAGCATGATCCAGTCTTGTAAACACAAGTAAGTTGATGATCATTATATAAGGGGACGTTTTGGTTGGCTTATGTTTATGAATGAGTACTTCCAAAGCCGTCAATTTTAAAAGTTTAATCAAAACTTCGTTCGTTTTCTACCAACTATGGATTTCGTGCTTGGAATTTCAGTATACAAGTCGAAATATATGGAGTTATTGGTAACGGTAATGTTGATTAAGTTCGTAACGCGAAATTTGATAAGAATGCGCCATGTTCTTTTTATAACAAAATTAATATAACTTAGAACTTAAAATTGCTATATTCTTGCCTTCGCGGTTGTACAATGGATAAAACGTTAGGTTGCCATGAAAGACGTATTTCTAATTTATTATTGTCATTTGAGGTATTTGGAATATAATATCAGGAAGATTTTTTGGTGGACGTTTAAAATACCGTAAAATAAAATAAGTATGATTGCTGTCATATAGGATATCGAATTTTCACAGTAAGCTAGAACATTGTCAGAAAAATGATGCAGAGTATGAAACTACCGTTTCCTTTTCGAGAAACATTCTTAGTCTAGCTTTTATGCCCAATACTTTACGATCTACCCAGAAAATATACTGTATATTACCTTAACATTAGATGTTGTTGTACATACCTAAGCTTTTAAGGGTAACTTCAGCGTCTCCTCTTTGTAATTTGCTGTAGAGTATTCATTAACACACAACACAACGGATAGAAGTGCCTAAATGTGTAGCTCACTGATGACTACATGCAGCGCCACTATTAGATTGATCTCTTGACTACGCAATTACTATGTAGTATCATTAAAAAATACTTAGAACATTGCAGGGTCTTTCTTCGATAATAATGTAATAAACGTTGCTGATTTTCCAAAGAAATTCGACTATTCGCGAGTAACAATGAACTAACGTTGTCAACTCAAGTTTATCATACAGATCTTGCGGTTGTACTTGTCACCACTACATACCATGGATACCTACTATTGATTCTGAGTGTTAAATGTAGGAAATATGCAATAGAATAGTTGTATACATGGTGTTAATGAATTGCAAGGACAAACTTCTGGGGCTTAAAGTATTCATAAAAACAAACATTTTTGTTAATTAATGTATGGAAATTAATACAGGTTAAATAAAGAGGGCTTTATTTATCCTGTATGGATAAATAAAGCCCTCTTTATTTATCCTGTATTAATTTCCGTCGTTATGGAAACAAATAGTAGGTAGTAAATTGAGTTGCCTACGCTTAGGCGCTTCTTAAAGAATCTTTGAGAAGCTCTATCCCTGAAAGGAAACACTTTTGACCATACATTTATTAACAAAAAATGTTTGTTTTCATGTATACTTTTAAGCCCTAGCAGTTTGTCCCTGCTATTCATTAACACCCTGTATACGTATTTTTGAATAAATATGTGTACACACCAGAAATGGAATGGTAAAACTTTTCCAGCCTCCGATACCTACTTATTTTAATTAATTATATAGCACCTAGTATTCAAATTAACAGTAAGCGCTTTAGCCATTAGCTGTGCGTTTCTGTAGTACCCTAGCGGTAAATAACTAATTTCTCGTGCATAAGTTCGAACGATCACATCTCTTCTTCTTCATCATCTTGTTCCTCTTTTACCTTTCAATGTATACTGTAGAGCAGAGGTTCTCAAACTTTATTGTCGCGTATCACCCAAATATCAGAACAGTTACGCACCCACCGCTTGAAATACCACTTTCTTTTCTTTCTTTACCACGATCCTCGTTTGTACCGCTTAGATAACATTTTATTATATATATTATTATTATACAAACTATTCAATATTTAGCCGAATAGTGGACTAATATTTGATGTTTCTCAAATAAGCAGAATAGTGAATAGTTGCCTAGCATTCGTTGCAACTCTACATTAAACATAATAATTTCAATATTTTGTAATTGGACCTGTTAGCTGTATTATCATGCTCGTGATTTTTGTTTCTTGATTACATTTCGCGCTTTACATTATTAAATTCAGTTCACATATTTTCGGCGTTCTTTAGGTCCTTGGTGGCACTATAGCGAACAGCGCGAATGGCGATCCTCGTCGCAGTTCGCGTATCACCTGGAGGGCTTCCGCGTACCACCAGTGGTACACGTACCATAGTGCAAATTCTAAGTTTTATTACTGTTTTTTGAATTTTTCTTCAGTACAAGAGCATAATAATGTTTGTTTCATTTTCTTGATAATCAATTGTATTTAATTTCTACTATCACATAATTAGATAAAATGATTCAATGATAGTTAAAAACTCGTATGGGAAAAGGTATTTAAATCGTGTATTAGCTATTTCTTTTCAGTTGACTTTTTTTTTATTTTGTATATGCGTATACATATGGTAAATGTGTATTACTCATTTCTTCAACTAACGCTTGTAGGTTTCTTCCACCTTTTTTTCGACTTTCTTTTTGCTGATTCCCTCCGACTAATTGCATTTAATCGGGTTTGGTTAGAAATTGCTGGTTTGTAGTATTATTAAAAAATATAAATATGTAGTACTAACAATTATAAAAACTTGAATCCCGTTGCAAAAAATATGTGACCGTTCTTACTAGGTTATTGTAACAACGAATGGCTGATTTTGCAAAGGGATACATCAGCATATTGCGATTTTAAAGAATCAATTCCGGGCTTATTTGTGATAAATTATTTTGTTGTATTATTTAAAAACAATCTTCTATACCACACGTTTATTAATATCGACGATAAATAATGCTAAATGATCAATTTTTGTCTTTTCATTTTTTAGTGTATTTCCCTTGTTTTGATATATAATTGTAGGAAAATTACTTTCATGTTTGGTTTTACGTTTCTTCTAAAGAAATCTATGTATCGCGAAACAAATCTTATTGCAAATATCCTATCTACAACCAATATATTTTATATTTGTAGTCGACCATATGGAATGAAAATTTTACCTTCTTAAAGCTGTTATCAACTGGCATTCCTTGTTTCTCATCAACACTCTTCAACTGAGAAAACTAAAGTTGCATGGTTTAATATAATTTCCGTTCTGGTTAAAACAATTGTTTAGATTCAGAAACCGAGTTGACGATAAATTGAAGTCTCGATATATCCATATAAGTATATTCAATATTACGATATATTGTTCGGTTTAGTCATAAATCAAGAAATGTAAGCAGGTAAATCAATAAGTTTTTCTCGGTTTTATTTTTATGAGAGAAAAATAGAAGTTTTTCGCCATTTGAACACTTCTAATTTTTTCAGTAAATACTGATTTTATTAAATGATGTGAGTAATACAATTGGTGAGCTGGGAGTAAGTAGGGTAGGTCCAAACTTTTACTAGCCAATGTTTAAAGCCCTACACAAATGCGATTACCAGACAGCAGGTAGCATGTAATCTCTGAACAATAGCGTTTTTGCTTGTTGGTATGCGGTCAGGACCGCATTTAACTTTCTTGGCAATGGCACTAAAATCCGGCGATGCAACTTCTTATTAAAACTGGGTAGAGTTATAATACATATTATAAAATGTTATAATAGAAGCATCTAGGTAAGATTAAATTAAAATTACCGGATGACCGACCATCTATTCCCTGAATATTGTTAAATATCTTAACGATATATTGAATGCTGTTGTCCACTAACGATATAGGTAATCATGTTACATTTGTTTTGCAATATAAATCATTTGTTTTCGAAAGTATACCAATTTGGTTCTTGTTCTGGGTAAATTCAGTCATAATTTTGACCAGTCGCAGTTACATCATGGCTTTCTGGAGAGCTTTCGAAAGCGACGGTAATAATTAAATTATGGAAATTGCAAATAGTGATACCAACGAAGAAGATGTTGTAAATAGTAGTAGTGAAAGTGAAAATGTAAATTGAAGTGCAACACGCCAGCATCTTCCTGTTGAGGCGCGTGAAGATTATTTTATGTATTTTTTTATATGAAAGTATGATTGTCATTATGACCCGAGAATAAAGGACACGAATAAAGCGATAGTTCTTGAAGTGCTGCTTGAAAGTTAAACTTTGAAGCGTTTGAAACCCAATTAAATTATTTGCTGGACGTAAAGTAATGTGTGAAGTTATACTGAATTATCTAACATTGCCATTAGTACATACGTGGCTGAAAAACGTCAAACTATAAATTTCTTTCTGAAGCTGGGAAGCTACAATCAAAATTGTACCATTGTATAACTGGAAATATTGTTTATTTGAAAATTCTACTGGAATATTTCGAAACTAAATGTAGACCTGCACATTGGAGACAGAATTAGTAAGTCATTGTTACCGGATTACACCAAGGGATAATTACGGTCAAGTTAGAAGTCAACAATGCGAAAAAATTCCCTGAAGTTTGGTACACTTCTGCGCCATAGAAAATGGAGTTAACATTAGGAGCGCTTGTGTGGGAAATTTAATGGGCTCGCACAAACAAAAATCTATTTTAAATCCGTAATATGAAATCCGATCCCGTTTGATGTTAAACTCTTCTAGTCGGGTATTGTGGCAGCGGTTGATTGTTAATAACCATCAAGCTTTTAATGAAACGTTTCTGGCACAAAAGGGTAAAAACCAAAACAAAAAAATTTATTCCAAACATAACTGGCAGTATTTGCACGGCGAGCATTTCATTTTCTTGAATAACAACACTCATGCAAATTGTATACTGCGTCATTCAATAACCAACGAGTTTTAAAAGCAATATGTGCTTTATGTCAGTAAAGCTTAACAATAACAATTCATTGTTTTTCTTTTTACACGTTTGTATTCTTGATGTTGTAATAATTATGGCCGGAAAAGTCTTCCGTTTAAAAAAATGAGTGAAACACTTCACATGCACCTTCACATACTTTAAATAAGCTTCATTTTTATACAGTAGTATATTTCTGTCAATAGTTTAATGTCAGACCAAGTTACAGTGCATGGGCGCCGGAATTACTGTATAAATCAAATTTAAATATGCTTTTTAATAAAAGGGAGTTATAATATTTACCAATCTTACTGTATAGATATATATATATTTTTTAACAAACGACAATAAATTGGCAAGCTCGAAGTTTCATCTTTTGTTTATGAAAACTATACAAATGTTGATCGTCATATATCTGACGAATAGATAGTCTCCCGGTCATCACTGACGTATTTAAGGAGGATGGTTAATAGACTCCGGATTCCTCCCATGAACCCATCACGCTTAAAATTCATACACGTAGTTTTTACAAGACTTATACAACTTCTTAAAACAAATAACCTACAAAAGTTGTTCCAAATAAATTAGATGCCTACTGAAACAAAACGTTTTGTATTTAGAAACCCCAAATATTTGGAGAATTTACTAATAGGTACCCTTAAAGGCAGCATTTCCTATTTACAAATTTGTTTGTTTAAACTTTTATTGTTTGCAGTAATTAGAGGGTTAATTTGTTTAAATTAAATTTATTTATAAATACTTAAGAGAATCCCGTTTGGTTGTTGCTACTATTATACGTATTAATGACATTCAACAACAAAGAGGCTAAATGGACCGATGGTTTGAAGTGCGAGGTTGTCGCGCGAGAAGCCTGGGTTCAATTCCCGGACAAGGATAATTTTTTCAATTTCTTAGATTAAAATTTAATTTTTTGCTGATGTTAGCGGCATTCACAATTATTTTGCTAATTTAGTTTTTATTTAATTTTTTAATACCAAACGTGCCAACAAGGTTTAATGAACTATTGCTATATGGCAAATAAAATAATATTCACTAAATAAACAATGTTAGGTAAAAAACGAATTCTTAATACAGCTAACATTAACAAAGAAATACTTTAGGTGCAAAAAATGGCATTGCCCAGGAATCGAACCTTGAGAGCATCAGAACAGCCCATTTAGACTTTTCGTTGAACGATGTCACTATTAGATATATATAATAGTGATATTCGGTTTCTTAATTATTTTAAAAATTGAATTCAACTAAGTAAATTAACGCCTTGATGACTGCAATCAATAGCAGTCGACACCAACTAACTAACTTTGTAAATATTTGAAAGTATCTAGAAAGGCAGCAACATGAACGCTGTTTCTTGGTATAGGATTTCAGGCAGATGTATTTTTATTTTATTTTACATTTTACGTTAATACCGCACTAATTTGAACTTACAGACCAAATCCAGGGAAGGTTACAGTGAACAATACACCAAATAATGTTTTCTTCAGTTTATAATAATTATTTAACCTCACTGGAATACACAAAAAAATATTTATGATTCTACCTATACATAGCAGGCACTGCCTATTACAATCTGTACTACACCAATTTTTATAATATATCAAATAGTAAAACTGATTTGTCTTAGCTGATTCACCCTCTACTGGTAAGGTGGAAGTGAATGCGTTGTCTAAGGATATTTAGCTACAATTTGAGGTGGTTTTTAGCGTCCTTACTCTCAAATTTGGGATTTCTGCACAAACATCGGTGTAGATTAAGATACACCATCACACAACAGTTTAACGCATGCATATTAGTTTTTGTCTCACACCAAAGTGACGGGCTTTCGAGGCCTGTGAAAGCTCTATAATATACAGGGTGAGTCAGGAGGAACGGACCAAACTCCAGGAGTGTATTGTACACGTGAAAATAATGTAAAAAAACTCAAATGTTATCCGATTTTTATTTGTTTTCAAGTTATAGCGTAATTAAAAATAAACAAAATTTCATCCATTAAAGTTTTGGTAATCATAGCGTTCTCATAATAAATGTTCAAGAATACCGCCATTCCCCTCTAAACATTTTCTGCTTCGTCTACGAAGGGCGCCTGTAATTAAAAATGTTTATCTAGTATGCCATGTTCGAGGCTCAAAAACATTTGATAACTTTGTTGTTCTGATAATGTATCAGTGTATTGTGACAGTGATTTAACGTTAATTTTTTAGTTTGTACTATTAAAGTGTTACGAAATGCTCCTTTAAACATCAGAATGCAAATGTACTACCAGCACGATGGAGCTCCTGCGCATTTCGCTCGTCAGGTCAAACACCATTTGGACGAAAGGTTTCCAGGGCGTTGGGTTGGTCGCGGTGGTCCTATTAGTTGGCCTCCAAGATCTCCAGATCTCACAGCACTAGATTATTGTTTATGGGGCTGGTTCAAAGGTGAAGTGTATAAAGTAAAAGTGGACAGGACTTTTTTTTTCTTTTTTTTTTTTCAGGACTTCATTGCCTGTGGCCTGTTACCTATGTATATAACACAGACCGTGTTTTGTGAACTCCTCCAACCCTCGGGTATTGCCTACTTCGGGAACGTTCGGCTCACTTCGGGTTGGATTCGTTTTACAGTTTATTTGGTTGTTGATTTGTCTGATTTTTTTGGAATTTTCACCTATTCTACTACTACTACTAACCTACTAACTACTCTCCTCTACTACTACTGCTACTACATTCACTCTTTCTCAAAATACAAATTCTACTCATGCATTGTTATACATTATTTTCTACGTGTTATGTTCTACATGCTTTATTCTACTTATTTAGTACTATGGTTATTATATTATATTGTTACTATTGTTACTACTACTGCTACATGCTACATGCTTCCTTACTTTTACTTCCTATGCTACTTTTTTTGGTGTGTCAAATCCGGGTTGTCTCGATCGGGTATTATGGTCTTTCCATGTCTTTCCTGGACTTTGTTGGCTTTTCCCCTCCTACCCTCTATTATATTTCAAATAGAAGGTGAAGAGTCGCCCTTAATATCTCCTCTCCTCCTCCAATCTTGTTGTTACTCATTTTCTTATCCCTGATATTAGCCCTCTGCGGTTGCACCTTCCGGATCCAGCAGTTTCCTGCGGTTCTCGGTTGGGATCCAGCAGTGGCTGTGGCATGGTTTTAGTTTTTGTGTTGTTGTCTAGTCTCGATTGAAGTCGTCTTGCGCTATTTTAGACGTACTCTCCGTCAACCTATTTAGTATGCTAAATAGGTGCGGATTTCCTACCATTTCATGCAAATCATATTGCTGTAGTTGTTCTCTATCTTCCTGTAGCTGGTTCCTGGTAATTGGGCAGTGGAAGACCACATGTTCCGGCGTCCCTACTTCTCCGCACGCACACATGTCATCTTCTTTCAAGTTGAACCTTTTTAGGTACACCGGGTAAGGTCCGTGTCCACTGAGAAAGTGGACAAGTCCCGTACTCGGTTGTATATGCTGTCTTTCGGTTCGTTGTTGTATGTTTGGCATAATGTTGTATGTTCTTCTCCCCACTGCCGAATTGCTCCACTCTTCTTGCCAGAGTTCTGCTATTGTGTTTGTGATGTCTTTTTTGTTGTTAGTTATTCTTCCTCCCAGTACTTTTTCTATCTTCCGGTTGTTCCCCTTTTTCATCCAATATGTCGCGGCTCTTTTTCTTATTGTGAGGTCGAGCGGGCATATTCCTGTTATTACACAGAGAGCCTCCAGTGATGTTGTACTGAAGGCTCCTGTTAGTCTTATTAGCACTCCTCTTTGGGCGCTTCTAATTTTGGCTTTTGGTTTTACAAGAAGCAGTCTTTCAGCCCACACACTGGCCCCATAAGAAGTTATCGAGGCCATTATCGACCCGAAGTACAGTTGTACTGTGGCCAATGGAATTCTGTAATCTCTTTGTGCGATTCTCGCGAGTTTGTTCATTATATTTTTTCCTTTTTTACATGTTTCCTCTATATGTGTGCTGAAATTCTGCTTCTCATCTATGTATATACCCAGGTACTTGTTTGTTCTCGATCTTCTTATTCGTTTTCCACCTATGCTGATGATTGGGTCTCTCTCTAGAGTTCCTTTCATCAGGGCATAGGTGGTTTTCTTTTCGGATATCATTAGTTTCGTTTTTCTGCACCATCTATTTAGTTGGTTCATTGCCTCGTTGGTCTTTTCTTCTATTGTTCTTCTCGAGTTTCCCTCTATCACTAATAATAGGTCGTCTGCATATGCAACCGTAGCCTTGATTCGATCGTTCGTGTCCAGGTCTGTCAGCAGTTCTTCCATCATGAGGCCCCAAAAGATGGGGCCACAGATGGATCCCTGCGGACAGCCTTTCGTGATTTGTTTCGTGATGCATTCGTTCGGGCTATGCATTTCTACGTACCTGTCTTGGCAGTAGCTCTTGAAGGTTGCATATAGATCTTTGGGGCAGTTGATTTCTCTGAGCCTCTGAAAGAGAGCAGGCCACCACATGTTATCGAAAGCTCCAGATATGTCCACGTATACCGTTAGAACGTATCTGGAGTCGGTATCCTCTATGTGTCCTATCGCTGTGTTAATAGCGTCCTCAGTTGATCTCCCTTTCCTATATCCGAACTGTCCTTGGTGCATTCCTTGTTGTTCTCGGTATTCTTGGAGTCTCTTGCAAAGGAGTTTCTCCAGCATCTTGCCCATGACGTTTATTAGACAGATCGGTCTATAGGTTTTGGGGTCTTCGGGGTCCTTGTTCTCCCCTTTTTTTATTATGCATACATCTGCTCTCTTCCAGATGTTAGGAAATTTGCCTTTCTTTAGACATTTGTTGTATAGTGATGTAAGTGTAGGTGTTATTTCATTTTCGAGGTTTTGTATGACTTCTATCTTAATTCCATCCGGCCCAGGTGCCTTCTTTTTCTTCATGTGATGTATTACCTCTTTGATCTCTTCTTCTGAGAAGGGTGTTGTTACTGTATTATTGTTAGGGTATAAGGTGATGTTTGCTCGTATGCTTTTTTGCTGGTCATCTTCCCCTTGTTCATTATCGTCTGGGAGCAGCACATTTAAGAGTAATGTGGCTGACTCCCTCCAGTCTTTTGTGTAGTTCTCCGCTTCTCCCTCCATTCTCATGGTGGAGAAGATTGTCGGGTTGCGGATTTTCTGAGAGACCAACTTGTACGGAATTCCCCACGCGTCGGTCTCCAGATTTTCCTGCACGAATCTGTCCCAGCTATCTTTCTTTGTTTCATATATCTTTTGTATATACAGATCGTCTCTGTTTTTTTGGAAACATAGGAAATACATGAGTGCAACAAGGAGGTGGGATAAAAGATAGAGAAATGATATATAGGGTTTGGGGAAGGGAAAATAAGTATCCATGGACACCATTTATTATGTCAAATATGTTAAATTGATTTTCATAATAACCATAGATACTTAAATTCCCCACCTTTCATCTCCTACGGTCTGTCCTTGTTGCACTCATTGCTATGTTTCAAAAAAAATCGAGACAATCTGTATATCCTTTTCATTTCCCTGTACCTATGCAGGTGCTCTTGCCTCTGCTCATGTATTATGGCCTGTTGATACCTCTTCCTCTGCCTCTGAACACGTCTTCTCATTCGACTTAGCTCTTCCGACCATTGCTTGTTCTGTACATTCGTACTTCCCTTGCTCTGGGGAATGCTAGCGTACATAGCTGTTTTTATATTCCGCGTCAGTGCTTTCGCACTTTCATGTACCGTGTTCTCGTTTGTTGTTATATTAACATTTATTGTTTCTTTAAGTCGCGTCCAGTCCGCTCGGTTGAGGTTGTATTTTCTTCTTTTTGTATCCGTCTCTGTCGCTGTTGTCTGTGTTTTATACAATTACCAGTAAAAGTGGACACTGGGAATGCACTAATTCAAAGTATTATAAATGCTGCAGCCGAGCTTAAACAAAGATATGACTCAATCAGGAGAGTAACAAGCGCCCGTCGTAGACGAAGCAGAAAATGTTTAGAGGTGAATGGTGGTATGTTTGAACATTTATTATAAGAACGCTAGCATTACCAAAACGTTAATGTATGAAATTCTGTTTATTTTTAATTACGCTGTAACTTGAAAACAAATAAAAATCGGATAACAACATTTGAGTTTTTTACATTATTTTCACGTATACAATACATTCCTGGAGTTTGGTCCGTTCGTCCCGACTCGCCCTGTATATTACTTTTTGCAAAAAAATTATATCTTCCATTTCCATAGTTCCATAAATTTGGATCAGCTATTGCGGTGATATGAATGATCACATATGGCATCTGTATATAATCTATTCACGATTGATTTGCCATCCAACAGGCTATGGAAATCTGGGGGAAAGTGTGGTATCATTGAAATTTGTCAATTAATTAAGTTGGATTATGCTAGTTTTTCTTGATGGAGGTTATGTTTTTTGAAAGCTGGCAATGTTGCCAGTGGAGCTTGTTTGTTCATTTAACGTCCGCCTATTGCTGCTCAATATTGGTTTATAATACTTAGATATAATTATGATTTCATTATAAATAAAAT
>JABXWE010067478.1:0-10208 GCA_014611495.1 Limonius californicus
TAAACATTCCTTTAATCTATAAAAGACGTGACTTGTCATTCCACAGTCCGCTGGGGATCAGTTTTTTTTTATCTCTTGATATAAATGCGATTTTTCAAAATCACTTTTTTCTAATTTGCTGAGTTTTGAAAAAACGCTCCTCAATTGGACGTCTTGTTATAGTTATACCAATAAAATTGTTTCAGTATTTAAGGAGTTTAAATGACAATTAGCAATACAATTTTATGAATTATTTACACAAATTTTAAAATTTCAACAATTTTTTGGAAGACAAAAGATGTGTTGGCTTCCAATTTGAAAGGCTAAATTTTTGTCTATCTAATGGTGTGATAAACAAAGATGGCGGCCATAGGAATAAAAAAATTGACTATAGCAGTTTCAAATCTAGAAGGCCTAGAAAATTTCTGTCAATATCATTCAACTCTCAGTGACCAAAAACATAAAGTTACCAAGTTTGATTTAAATAGCGTCAATGGCAGGAAAGATAATATTTCTAAAATATCAATTTTCAGTTTTTTCGTGATAAACCACGAACAAATCACAATAACCAGGATTTAATTCAGATTCTCGATCGCCTTGAAATAGCGCAACTTTTCTTTAATTTAACCTCGTATCTTTCACCGTTTCCGAGATGCCAATGCTGCGCATTGAAAAATTCACACAGGTTGTACACTTTCGTAAAAATGCAAACAATTTAAATAAGAAAATTTACGCGAACAGTTTCGCGCTTTTTTTTACATACTGAAAAATTATTTTTTCCAAACGACTTATTATATATTTGCTATGCTATGGCCAATCACCGATGTCAGTGATCAGTCTGCTATAAGAAGATATTTTGCTTTGTTTTATGGTTTTCAATCAAGGACGTGGGCTTCTCTGACGTTCCCAGTAACATTTGAACACTGGTCCTAAATTTTATTTATCCAAGAAGGACTATTATAACTTTATTTTAAGGTTCAGAAAAAGATGGGCTTAGTTTGACGGCATTAAGGTTCGAACCCGGCTCACCTGCTCGACAGCCATGCGGGTAAATCCGATTCCGTTTAATAAAATATTCTTTTAAAATATTTTGGAAGCTTAGAGATATACTAAAAGTTGAGAAATGCATTTATAAATATTTTTATTATTGAGCGTACATGTAAACATTCCAATTAATACGTGATAATGTTTACTATTTAAATGTAATCAAACTATATGGACTGGTCGTTCGAGAAAGGTCGAATACATACGAAGCCTGTTGTGCTACACTCGAGTGTTTACCAACATGTTTTAGATACCGTCTTATGTTAGAATAATTTAAGATACACAAGTAGGTACGTTGATCTTGCTACTCCGTTGTCGAATATTTCAACTATCATGGTCAGTAGATACGTCTTTACCTTCACTTTTAATACTATCGTAGTTATTTAATTCACAGTGGCTGCTAGTGACATTGCTAGGTGTCGGGACAATACTTTTCGTCAGGCGCAGGAGATTGCAAACGGTTTTTTATATTATAGCAAAAACCTTTCGACGAGATATTAGGTAAGCAATTTTTTCATTTCTAGTTTAGATATAAAGTTTTATTGTTTTGGTAGTGCTTACGTATAATTTGAAATTTCCATAGTAGATATACTACTTTAAATTTATTGCCTTGATGCTAATTCATTTTTCTATTCTCTTGTTGAGCGGCAAGTCTGTAAAATAAAATAAACAACAGCATTATGATAGATAAACTTTCGAGAGATAACCACTCAATTATTTGAACTTTGTTCAAAGCAGTATATCAATAAAAAACATGAACTTAGACATTACTATTTTGAACAAAACAATGTTCACTAGAGACGGTCGTGGGCTAGAGGTTAGCGCGTTAGACTTCTACTCTGAAGGTCCTCCAGCCAGGTATTCTGCCTAGTGAATCTTTTCTGGAATAGAAGTGTTTGCACTTCCCGTGGTTCGGAGCCCACGTTAAGCTGTAGGTCCTCTATGTCTGTGGCACTTTAAACGCGCAATATAGGCATAGGAGAGAAGATCGCTACGTCTCGTATGAGATAAAGCACTCGAAGAAGAAGAATGATTACTAATTAGGGAACTTCTTTAGTTAAATAAGTTTTACATTGTAATGGTGTAGTACGGTCATTTTGACATTCCTTAAGGACATATTAATTGTTTAAAGAAGTATTGCAATTATAACACTTTTGAAGTTAAGAAACTGCACTTGTAGTTGATTTTGAAATTTTATGGATACATAAAAAACAGTTTTAAATATATAAGGAGCATACAGTATTATCAAAAACAATTCAAAATTCTTGATCATTGTGAGCTTTCAAACTAACCGTTTGCGAAATATAAGCGATGAGTTTCTAGTTTTAAAGTATTAAAAATATTTAATGCCAAAAAGAACACAATTAAATGTTTTATCTAAAAATTTTCTAAAGAGAATGTTTGAAATACTCTCAGGTTCTACATCTTCTCAGGAAGGAACTCCGTGCCCTTTCAGAAAATGTTCGAACTGTTTGGTACTGTTGTTCAATTCGCTGTTACAACTAGGCAAGATTATTTATAGGTGCTGGCGATCTGCGTACACTAAAATTTCAGATAACTCCAAATACAAAAGTTCAAAGGAGTTAAGCTTGTGTGGTTTCTAGCATTAATTATTAATAAAACTTGAAACAAAAAATCGCTTATATCCTGCAAACGGTTAGTTTGACGACCACTGCTGATTAAGAATTTTTAATATATTTTTGATCGTACTGTATGCCCCTTACATATTTAACACTTTTTTTACACCATTTTCATTATGGAATTGGTAACCTCAAAATCTCGTTCTGTTTCTGAAATCTGAATTCCGTATCTCATACATGAGCTTCCTATTTCATATATGTATATTCTACTGTGCATTATTTATATGAATATTTATAAAACAGGTCTAATTAAGCTGCTAGTACGATACTCGCTACATATTTTTGCATTGGATTTCGTTGGAAGTGTTATAAGTTATAAAAGTTGATTACTGTTGATAAAGTTGATTTCAACCAATATTCGTGTATTATCCCTACAGCATATAATAAATTATAAAATTATAGTAATTTTTTCTTGTCTTACTTCGTAGAAATTCATATTTATATTTTAATAATGATAATTGTCTCCATTTCAATAGGTTGTATTTATTTTTCGTGCTGTATACTTATTTCGGCATTTTACATATGATTTTCAAAAGCAATTAATATTGTAAACATTTGTAGCTAGGGCAACACCACACTCGAACTTTGTTGTCACAAATACCTCCTCAAGAGTGTATTCCTTTCTTAAATAATATTTTTCTTAACAAATATGATGAATCAACGAAACGAAAAAGGTTGAATCAATTATTCGAACTTTGCATTAATCAAAATTATTTTATTTTTCATGATTAAATTTTTCTTCAGAAAACGGTTTGCCAATGGGAAGTCCAATTTCACCAGTTTTATATAATATATTTATGGAAAATTTAGAAGATTGAATTTCTTAATCAATCGATCTTCCGAAATTATATTTTGGTTACATTTATGATATTTTAGCATGTTGTAATAGTTCATTTGAGTTTAATGGTAATTTGTTAGCGTTTATTAATACTCTACACTCAAACATAAACTTTACATTAGAAACACAACAAAGCAGATGTATTAATTATTGAGGCTTTCTTTCTTTCTTTCTTTCTTTATCAATTCCTCTTTTACTTTACGGTGTCGAGGTTATTATTTAGACTTAAACATAATTCGAAAAACAAACTCGAATACTCTATTTATAGAAAGCCTACACAATCAGACATCAGAATAGCACAGGACTCATGTCACCATAAAACATATAAATTAGCAGCCTGTAGGTTATTGATACCCAGTTCCTTTAAATAACAATGACTACATCGAAGAAATTACGATTATTAAACAAATTGCACACAGTAATGGATACAACACAAACCTGATAGACACACTAATCAAAAGGAAAGATTATAAATGATCAATTCACAAAATATATTTAAAGACCACTGTAAAAATGTTAAATATATTTCTATTCCTTATTTCGGCGATACCTGTATTGGAGAAAGTTGCTAAAATTATAATCAAAACATGTACATCTAAAGTAATTTAAAAACAATAAAAAACACTTTCACACTTTATTCAACGCAAAAAATAGAACTAACGGGTGTATTATAATCAGGCATTTCACAGTGTAATTTTGTATACATGGGTCAGACAATTATACATTTTATATACCAGCTACAGAGAACACCTATGCTCATACAAATACAAACGCCGAGAAAAATCTAACTACGCTAAACATTTATGAACGCAATCATGCGTTGACATCAAATAATATAATAATATTTTTACATTTCTGTAATGATAAATGTAAATTGGATATACTTGAGGCCTTTCAAATTCACAAACACACTTTTAATCAATGAGCAAATTGAGCTCATAAATTCCTCGCTGTTTTAAGTTTTGGAATAGAAGACCTGAGCCAAGTCCCAAATCAAGATCAAGTGTGCTGTCACCCTAGCTACAAATGTTTACAATATTAATTGCTTTTGAAAATGACATGTAAAATGTCGCAATACGTGTAAAGCATGAAAAATAAATAAAACTATACCGTTGCCATTTAGATATTCCAGTATGTCTAGGTACCCGGACAGTTGTTTATCTGTCTTTCTTTCTTTCTTTATCAATTCCTCTTTTACCGTACGGTGCCGAGGTTGCCATTCATACATTCGGGATCCGTCTTACCATTTAGTAATTGCCAGTCTGACAGTTTGGTACTATAGCTCCTACTACGACCTCACTCACTATAGGCTTATCTGGTTTGTCAGAACTAAACAATTTCTTTACGTATTCCTCTCATAATTGTAGTTTTTTTTATATTGATAGCAACCTGACTATGATTATTTAATAGGCTTTCTATCATTCTTTCTGTATGCCTGCGGCCTCCTTTTTCTCTTTCATCATCATTATTTTTTGCTTTCCTGAATTTTCTTTTCATATGTGAGTCAATTTCTTTTTTAAGTTGTTGTCTTTAGTCAATAAGTGGTAGGATTTCTTAACTTTTAAAATGTTTTCACTCATATCGTTAACTGCTTGTTTAATTTCTTTCCACGTGGTTTTTATTTCTTTGTTGTGTATTTTTCAGTTTCAGTATGAAATACATCTACTCAATTTTACATTTTATTTTATAAATTAGTTGCGATGGTGCCCCGTTGTAGGCTTTGGACCTCTGTAGCACTGGGTGTTCTTTTTACTTGTGGGGTCGATGGCGTCCTGGTGGGTTGCTGCTGGATGGCTGGTTGCTAAGTGCTCGCTCCTGAGTTCTTCCTTTCTGGTGTGGTGGGTTCGGTGTTCACAACTACTAGGTCGGAAATTCAAAAAAATTGATTTAGTGTAATGTCTGTTAGGCGCCCCATTATTAGTTGAGTATCTTCCATTACAGCGATGAGGTTTTCTTTGAAATCTGGTTATACTGAGGAAAGGAGAGGGGCCAGAAGGTGTTTCAGTTTTCTACGGGCTTTTCTAGCGATGCGGTTAACAAGGATAAGGTTTCGCTTTAGGAGTTTGTGTGTTTTGAATTTATTATTTAACGCGTATTTAACATCATTTGACTTATGAGGTATCTACTTTAGTGCGATTGTTGTTGGTTTTATTTTTTTAGCTTTATTCTAACTGTCCCCACCAATGCGTTGTGGTCGGATCCTATGTCTACTTCAGGATAAATTTTCATTGCGGTGATACTATACGCAATCCTGTATTGGTTAATATAAAGTCTATCTGGTTCTTCATGGTGTTATGAGTGGTGTCCGATAGCATAGGCCTTGGGTACATACTCCGCAGTGGCAGTTTAAAAAACGGTGTTGGTAATAATATAATCTACTTTTATATAGAATTGAGCTGGGATTTCTTTCGCTTAAACCATGTTCGTTTTCATATTTTCCTACTCTACCTCTTCAAATTTTAGCGTTAAACTTGCCGATAATAATTATTCTTTTTTATATTTCGTAATAGTTCGGTGATCTTTTTGTAAAACTGTTTTATTTATTTGTTCTCTTTATAAACGACCATTGTTTCATTTTATTTTGTCATTATTGGTCTTAATTTGGAATGGTGGTTTTCCTTTGCCTTCCATGCGCTGGACTAACCTGATCTTAATGATTACTTCACCTACGCCATAGCTTTATGGATTGCGGCTGCATGAATCTATTTCTGATGTACATCAGCAACCCAGGAGGCGTACTGAACCTGCTCACTTCAGGGAACTGCTTCTACTACTACTACTACTACTTCAATAGTTAGAGATAATACGTATTACTCAGAATGTAATGTTGATAAAAACAACCAAAAACTGCAAATTTCCTCCTGTCGGCCAAACATACATAGATTATTGTTTTTATTATCAGTCCTTTTGAGTTTGACTAATATGCATTTTTAGGGCTCTTAGAGGGTTCGTAAGACTAAATATTCTACTAAGATGGTACAGATTTAAAAATTATACAGTTGCAACTATATTTTCGTCAATAGTGAAGGAACACCCTCAAAAACAAGCATTTTTATTTGAGGACGATGTCTGGACGTTTTCACATGTAAATATGCATTAATATGGTTAGTAGGGTTGTATTTATATGAAACGGTTTACGCAGGTTGAAGAATATTCCAATAAAGTGGCGAAATATTTCGATGAGCAAGGGTTTCAAAAAGGCGATTGTTTAGCTTTGATGTTGGAAAATAGGCCCGAATATCCTTGCATTTGGCTGGGCCTCTCAAAAATTGGTGTAGTCACAGCCTTGATTAACACAAATTTGGTTAAAGATTCTCTTCTGCACAGCCTTAAGACTGCCAATTGTAAAGCCGTCATTTTTGGAACTAATTATGCTGAAGGTTAGTAAATAAAATTGGAAATAACTATAATCTGCATTGATATTCTTCTTATTATTTTAGCTATTCGAAGTATACAAGATGATTTAAAATTATCAAAGTTCTACCAGTTTCATGAAACCCCAAAAGGAGTTATGCAAACTTCATTTCCACAATGTAAGGATTTAAGATACAATCTAAAGGATATTTCTAGTAGCAGTTTAAACAAGACAATCCAAATAAACGTCACAGATCCATTGATATATATTTATACCTCTGGAACTACAGGATTACCGAAGGCAGCAGTCGTTACCAATATAAGGTTAGTCTTTGTATGCAAAGTGAGATTTCATTTAAACGAGGGAAAAGTTGGATAGGTAAAAAGATCGTTAAATATAAATAAACCAGTAAGACAGCGCTGAATTTAGAAGTCGCTTTATGTTGTTGATACATTAATATGATTTAGTGAATTGCAGGAACACAAAGTTTAGAAAATATTATTTTTAATCACGGATTCTCATTTTCTGTTTTGTTTTAGTTTGATGTTGTCTAGGGTATTAATAAAAAAGACCTTGGTGGAACAGTGCGAATACGCACTGCCACTCGAGGTTTCAGTGAAATGCGGCCGATCGGCCGCGTGTTCGAACCCCGGTTGAGGCGACCGTATTTCAGTTAGTTCAGTTTAGGGTGCATGTTGCATGCATGGTTAGTGTTTAAGGGACGCCCGCACCCCCCCTGAAGTAATGCGAAAGCGGTTCGGGGGGGGGAGGGATGGTAGTATGAATGAATGGAAAAAAGGGTATTAATAAAAAGGAATTATTTAGATTGATATTTTAAAAATAATAATAATAATAATAATCACAGCTTCAAAGCTATTTATTTCGGCCTTATAGGTATTTCGACATTTTAGATGTTTTCAGAAGCAATTAATATTCTAAACATTTGTAGCTAGGGCAACAGCACACTGGATCTTGATTTCGGACTTGGTTCTGGTCTTCTATTCCAAAAGTGTCAATAGCGGGGAATTTATGAGCTCAATTTCCACATTTATTAAAGGTGTTTTTTTTGTAGTGTGTTTAGAAATTGGGAAGGTCTCAAGTATATCCAATTTACGTTTATGATTACAGAAGTGTTTAGTAAAGTTAGATTTTCCTGGGTGTATTTGCATGAACATGTATGTGTTCTTTATTTTACATTAAGGTGATTATATACAAAAAATTTATAATGTTTTAACGACTTCAGACTTAGAAACCTTAAATAGAGATACCAAGAAAAAATATCAACAAACATTAAATAACTGTATTGTTACCTTAACAGATTACGAGAAAAGAAAATTAACACATCCAAACCTACAACCACAAAAACTATACGATTTAATACAAATACATAAACCCCAAATACCTATTAGACCAGTAGTATCATACACAAACGCACCCAATCGCATGTTACCAATTCAATTACGCGAACTATGCGTTAATCAAAACTATTTTATTTTTAATGACCGAATTTATCTTCAGGAAGACGGGATGGGAAGGCCAATTTCACCACGTTTAGCTAATATACAGTAGTGTCCGGTTATAATGAACACTACTGGCCACCGGAAACGGTTCATTATAGCCAAAATTCATTATTTCCACCAAACCAAAATTTAAAAGAAATTCATACAAACAAAAGATATATTGTGTATTGAAAATGTGGAGTAAAAATGAACAATAAAGTTACTTACATGTATGTACAATGGAAAAGTAGGTATAAATTATTATTTATGAGGTTGCTTACAATAATCGCTTATTTTAGACTGTCTATAAGAAAAAGATACTTAAATATCATTCAAATACATTTCTACATTAGTCAAACATCGCCATTATTTCCAACATTGCCAAGGTTAGTTTTCTTGAGCCATTCGCCTAACATGTATTCATTATTGTCATTAAATTCGTTTTGAAGTTTAAGAAAATGACTTTGCTGTCATGTTTTGCCATACCATGCAAATCCAGTTTACTGCTTCAAGAAGACTTATAGGATCGTATTCTTTACTACTGTTAATTATTATTTTTGAAAGAAGAATTCGTCGGTATTACTTTTCAAAATGTGAATAACGCCTTGATCAATTGGTTGACATTTGCAACTAGTTTTACGATGAAGATTTTTCACGAAGAAAGTTCATTATAAGCCACACATTTTTCGGTTTGAAATGTAAAATGTATTTTATTATACAGGAAAGTTCAGTATACGCGAGTTCATTACAAGCGAAAGAATTTGCATTGCACTTAACGAACGATTTGTCCGGCCATCTATAATGGTTCATTATAAACGAGAATTCAATACAACTGAGTTCAGTATAGGGCGTCACTACTGGGTTTAGAAACATTTAGAAGATCCAATTTTTGAATCAAATCAATCTTCGAAAATTATATTTTGATTCTGTTACGTTGATAATATTTTAGCATGTTTAAATAGTTCATTTGAGTTTATTGATAATTTCTTAATGTTTATTAATACTCTAGACTCAAATATAAATGTTACATTTAATATTAGAAACAGAACAAAACAGATGTAGGTATTAATTATTTAAACTTAAACATAAAAATGTTTCTACAAACAAACTAGAATACTCTATTTATAGAAAGCATACACAAATAATTATCGCAATACCACGGGACTCATGTCACCATAAAACATAAATTAGCAGCCTATAGGTCCTTGATACGCAGAGCTCTAAAAGTTCCTCTAAATATCAATGATTATACAAAAGATATTTCGATTATTAAACAAATTGCACACAGTAATGAATACAACAAAAAACTGATACAGTAATCAAAAAAAAAGATTATAAATTAGCAATTCAAAAAATTATAATCAAAACAAGTACATTTCAAATAATTATAAAACAACAAGAAACACTTTCCGTAACTTATTCAGCTCAAAAGATAAAACTAACGATTAGTTTAAATCAAGAATTTACAAATTAAACTGTTCACAGTGTATTTCTGTATACATAGGCCAGATATTTAGAAATTTTGATACCAGATTCAAAAAACACATACGCTCATACGAATACAAACACCCAGAAAAATGTAACTACGCTAAACACGTATTAGAACACAATCATGCATTGACATCAAATAATGTAATAACATTTTTACACTTCTGTGATGATAAACGTAAATTGGATATACTCGAAGCCTTTCAAATTCACACTTTAGCAAATACACGTTTAATGAATGAGCAAATTGAGCTCATACATTCCCCGCTATTGGAGATTTTGGAATCGAAGACCAAAGGAAAGTTTGATATCAAGATCCAGTTTGCTGTTTCCCTAACAATAAATGTTTACTATATTAAATAATG
>JABXWE010067479.1:0-11438 GCA_014611495.1 Limonius californicus
AGTAAAAAGAAGAAATAAAAAATTGAACTTTAAGGCCCTATAACTTCTTAAGGAAGGACTTTCTGCCTAAGGTATATTAGGTTTAATCGGTTTATTTTTACCTAAAGAATCTATGATTAAACGCTGGCCCATTCTTTCTGAGACACCCTGCATACATATGTATAATAAGTACGAGGTGTATTCAGTTGAAACCCATCTTTGCTTTATAGGGTCCTTCATAGTCGAAAAAAAAGTTAACATCACCTTGACTGCAGAAGGTTGTACTTTAAACTTCTTCGGTGGTGATGAACTTGAATGTTTCCACTGCATCGACGATAACTTACTGGATGGCTCGTAGTAATGTCACCAAGTTTCGTCACCAGTAACTATTGACAGAAGAAAGTCTTCACCATTTTGCCTATAGTCTGTGAGGTGTTGCCGAGATAAGCCCATTCGCAAGCATTGTTGTTCATTAAACAAGAGAAGAGGAATCCATTGTAAACAAACTTTGCTGTAACCCAGATTACGAACAATACTACGGACAGATCCTACACTCGCACCAACAATTTCTGAAATTTCTGTAATGTAAATTCGACTATTTTCTCTAATAAAGCCTTCCACACATGCCATATTGTTTTCTGTTAATGCAGTACACCGTGCAGCTGGTCGCGGCTTGTTCAGAGTCCCTCCCAGAGTTTCATACCCATTCCCCCCTCAGCGCATAAAACTTGTAGGACCGCACGCTGACCAAACTTGGATGGATTTTCAACAACCAACGCCATTTCAAAATCGTCAGAATCAAATTCAAACGCCAGAAATTTATTAATGTGTTGCTTACAAACACTACTAACATTTTAACAAACGTCATTTGATTTATTGCGTTTGTTTGCAAGGCTAAGTTGATCTAAGATGGGTTTCAATTCAACAAGTCTGGTATTTCTCCTAATTATGCTTTTAAGTTTTATGTTAAATGCATTTTAATAATCCCATTAGAAAATGCGCGAATAACTGATTATCGATTTTAGAAACGAAGTTACCGTAATTGTTTTCTATGGAGTTCTAAGTACCTAATTAAGAGATAAGTTGTTGGCATAATCATTAAAATCAAATATATAAAAGTAATGTTTGGAATCTATGCCAAAAATGTAGCTTAACTTCAAGAAATAATTCTTTTTGTGGGTGATGCAGAACTTTTTCGCACTATATTATATATACATTATACCTACAGAAAACGGAATATCTTTCTATAAATTTCTTTACTCTTATATTAACAAACCATTATTAGCATCTATGTTTCCAGTAAAGTAAATCTTATGTGCGAATCAAATTTAAATCGTTGCAAAGTTAATATCAGTAGCATTAAATATACCTACAAGACAGTCTGGATTCTTAGATTACTTATTGTAACTGGATCGCTAATTGCCTACTAACGTTTACTTCGTATAAACTCATGTTTGAACTATCCTGGATTCTCATGCACACACCTATTGTAATTATAGTGTGCAACCATACAAGATCTTCGCAAATTGCCTGTTACGTTATGCTACCTGTAATTATCTATTAAAAGTACAAATACTTGTTTAACCTTCATATTATAAGATGGGTACTGCACTGAATGCACGCCGTGGAGTTATTTCACACCGATTGCTGCCTTCAGGCCTTCATTCACTGGTGTCAGTGGTGAACATCTTGAAAATTGGTTTCATGTATGCAATTCACGTAATATGCAGATACGTTCGATACCCTTAGACTGCATTTCGTT
Source organism: Limonius californicus (assembly GCA_014611495.1). NCBI lineage: Eukaryota > Metazoa > Arthropoda > Insecta > Coleoptera > Elateridae > Limonius > Limonius californicus. Next base: position 1,742 of record JABXWE010067479.1, read on the forward strand.
AACTTCATTCTATAGACGTAATATACGTATTTGTTTTTATTGCGTTCATATGACTACACGGGCTCATTATATTTACACCTGTAAGCTGTAAACGGAGTTATTGCACTTCAAGCGCAATTCAATTTAGGCATAGTTTTCGTAAACTCATTTCTGAGAACTATATACTCATTAAAACCTTAAAAAGAAATTTCAAATTATTCAATCACAAGTTTGCAATTATTATATAGATTGCAATGTTCCTATCAATTCTTAAAGTTGATATTACCTGAACCCGTGGGCTACGTTCCATGCATTATTATATGCTAACCCTTTTTAAGAAATGAATAATTTATATAAGATTTATACTTAATGCGGCCAGCACTATGTAAAATAGACACATGAGCAACATGGAAATAAAGTAGCGCTTTCCCCTCTCCTCGAAATTTTTTTTTATGTATTCATTTATTATTCAAAACAAATATATATTTTATATTAAACTTGGAAAGTAACACAAATACCATAACATTATTTATATTAATGATCCTTTCTTGCTAGTTGAATGTTTAGAGGGGTTATACATTGAAAAAATAGTTTCAACTAGAATTCGATATTGTACAATTAATGTCAAAATTTCAAGATCAAAGACGAAATGTTATTATTTATCCTAAAAGTAGGATCTCCATTTTAAAATGGAATATTGTCTGTAAGTTATTTAATAATCGACTATAATTGGTTCTTCTTGCCAGCCATACTATTTGTTTTAACCTTTTCCACTTGCATTCCTGTTTCTTTTCAAAGCTAAACAAATTTAATACTTATTAGTCACAATTACTTCTTAGTTAACCTATAACTTAGTCACTGGATTATAACAGCCAATAAATTAGCGTTTTTTAAATGTTATTCAGCTGCGTGGAAGAGAAAACACTGCAGAACAAATACAGAAACAGTAGTTCAATTGAAACACAGGCCATAGTAGTATAAAAACTTTAGTAAAATCTCTTCTCCTAAAAATATTTATTTACTATTTAGTATGGCCATGATGGAGTTTGGTGTAAGAGGTTTCAGGTCACGCTGGCGTCTCTAAGTTGACCTAACAACTACCACCGTAGTGGTAGCCGGGACCAATGGCTTTGACGGCTGGTCACCTAATCACAAGTAGATGCATTGTGAAATGCATTTTGGTTTACCATTTTGTGTATATTCGAAGAAGAGAGTAACAGTTCAGTGAGATTTTTCCATGTTTCCTTTCCTCTCCATTATGTCAAAAATATATTTACATTAACCTTACGAGATCACACAACAGGATAGCCGTTAATTTTGTAAATAAGAAAGTACTTCGCTTAAATGTAGATACCTCACGAGCTCTTCAGAATCCATGGTTACCTTTTAATGTCTTATACGCAGAATAAATTACCCAATCGCTAATCCTAACGACAAAGTTCCAGAAAAAGTATTTGGTAAGGAGACCCTACAGACCGGATTAGGGTAATGTGTGTAAATGGTTGCAGTACGAGATTTTTTACGTTACCATTGCCAGAGAATCAAACCCAAGCTATAATCAACGTTTTATCCAGAAATCTCTTCACCAACGGATCTCCCACCACTCACTGCTATATTATAGACAGAGCTATTACAAATCAAACGCCTTTTTATCAAACTTTCTACTTTAAATATTAAGCCCGCTGCGATTATTAAACATTCCGGACACACCGGTAATCAAATTGTTAAAAATACGGCAATGACTAATCAAGGTTAAACATTAGCTATTATTTGATCTGTAAATTTGTTTAAAGGCGAAGGAATTGTGAAACCAGCTCTCTTCCGACATCTTTAATTTTCCATGTAAATTTTGTTCTAAAACAGCTATAGGAAATTTAATTTAAGATATTTAGTATCCCCGAAGTATTAGAATTACAATGTACAAACGCTTGTGAGAGTAAACAATTATTGTAAAAGTAGAACTTATCCAAAATACTTGATATTGCACTTCTACTACATACGAGGATTGTTCAATAGAAACACGTTAGGAGGTTGTAACAAAATTTGTATTAACTCACTTTATCGCCATTAACATTAAGGTATGAGTCCCACTGTCGATGTCGTACTAATCTAAAGATTCTCTGCTGGTAAAATTCTGGCGGCTGTTGACGAAATCGTTCTCTAACGGCAGTCTGCACTTCAGCTTCCGAAGTGAATCGCTGCCCCTTGAGCTATTGTTTTATTGGACCAAAGACATGAAAATCTCATGGGGATACTTCGGGACTGTAAGGCCTCCCAGCACATACGCATATGCATGTCTTGAATCACTCGAGCAACATGGGGGCAAGAATTATCATGCAAAAGAATAAAACCGTTTGTGAGTTTACCGGAACGTTTATTCTCGATGCTAATACTTAAATGTTGTAAGGTGTCCGTGTATCGTTCAGCATTGATATTAACACCAGGGTTTTTAAAATCCAACAGTAATACACCTTGATAATACAAAATACAGTTAACATTGCTTTTCCCGCTGAAATTTGAGATCGGAATTTTTTCGGCTACGGAGAATCTGCATACTCTGACGCTTCGATACCGGTTCATTGTGATAGCACGAAGATTCATCACCGGCAACTATCCGGTATGAAAAGGTATTGCCTTCTTCTTGGTAGTGCTGAACGAAAATTCTTTTGGTCATCAGTCAGCAGCCGTAGAATCCACTGAGCAGCAGCTTTATGATAACCAATAGTATGAATAATGGAATGAGCACTTCCTATACTGATGCTCATCACTTCAGAAAGTTCTCTGCCTTTACTGCGTGTATTTGCACGTAATGCAGTTTCCAGACGCCTCACATTTTCATCTGAAGTTGCAACACAAGAATGTCCTGGACGAGCCAAATCTTTAGTCGCCTATCTTTCATGTCGAAATTTTCTCCACCACTCTGTCGCGTAAGAATAATTAGTAATCACAGATAGCTTTCATGCTCTCATGGATTTCTATTGGTTGACGTCCTTCGGAGCCTAAAAATTGAATAACAGCACGCATATTACCTTTGGACGGATTTTCTAGAGTAAACACCATTTCCAAACTCCATAAAAATGCACACAAAGAAGCAACCGCAAAGAAATTTAAAATGCACCTCATCTAATACGTCAATAAATAAATTCAACAACCGCATGCAACTGTCATCATGATCAAATCGCGCCTACCCGATCTAAACGTGTTTCTATTGAACTATCCTCGTATGTGGGGTTTATGGTACTGAAAATGTAAAATAAAGGGGTTGAATCGTATGTCGATATTTGCAAGTGTATATTATGAGACGTTAGAAGCGTTCCATAAATATACAGGATGTCCCCTGACGTGAGGTCACTACTTCACCTATTTGAGGAGAGATGAAAAGAAGTCTAACCTAATAGTGGTCATTTTCTCTTAAACTATTGCGGCCTGTTTTAGTTAAATAATACTGAACCAGCCGAAACAATAAATGATATTAAGTAGTATTTTATACAAACTGGCTACGTTAATATGGGAATGATATTATTTATGTGTATGTCAAACAGTAAAACTGCTTGCGCTTATTAACAGTGTTGATCATATTTACTGTTATAACGCGGGAGTACGCCCATATCCATTACATGTACGGTTTTTGTGAGGGAAATTCAGTAACAGCTGCTCGAGAATACGGGTTGAGATGCTAATTTGGAGAATGTTAAAACGTCATGGTTAATATCCATTTCATATCCAACCCGTTCAAGCCCCCTTACCTACAGATTTCGCTAGTCGTATGGTAATTTTCTCTAAATCGACTATTAAAGAAATTAAATAATACTGAAGCAGCCGAAACAATAAATGATATTAAGTTGTATTTGATACAAACTGTCTATGATACTATGGAAATGATATTATTTATTTGTATGTCAAACAGTAAAGCAAGTTCATTTTTCTGCTTGCGCTTATTTACAGTGTTTATAATGTTTACTTTTACAACACGATAACCATTACATGTACGGTTTTTGTGATGGGAATACAGTAGCAGCTGCTCGAGAATATTTGTTGAGATATACAAATCGGCGACTATAGTTCTTACGATGGGTATTTTTTAGTTTCGGATTAGCGCTTAATTTACATAGCACAAACTGAACGCATTTCTGTCTTTGTTAGTTGCTTACAGATTCATATTTCCGACAAAGACGTATGTCGTAGTGACATCTGCGAACGAAACAACACCGACACTGTACGTGTGACGTATTCTGTCGGCTGAGACGTTTAGTAGAAAGAAACTGCGATACTTGAAGAATGTCGCGCAGATGCAGCCAAACGTCACTACTTAAATCAGTTTCCAGCAGTATTTAAAATGTTTTGGAAGTTTATACGGCAATATTTTATTTTATACACTTGGGGAACCTTTGTTTTTGCTGGGAAATATTTCGACGACAACGTCGTAGCCTTTGTCAACCGCGTCCCAGATTCGGTCAAAATTATGACAACTACATGTGTAAAAACTGTTGAGGGTCGACAAGAGCGCAATTTGGCTTAATTGCACACCAAGGGTACTTTCTACCTAGCTTAAGTGCTATTCTAAAAATCTTAAATTAAATTGTCTTTTACAAGTCCCAAATTTTCACTAATATTCGTAGCACTACTATTATGAACAGCCAGTTCAACATTGGATGTTAGTTGGTGTTTAGCTATTCTAAGAAGAAAACGCTGTTAGAAATGTACGGAAATTTTTTGAATACGCAGTGTCAACAGTTTGTGTTAAATCTATTCGATTATTTTACGCGCGAAAAAGACAATTTTGGCCCATTACGCGACGCTGTAGCGGTTCGGGAACGAGTTGCAGATGCATTAAAAATAAGTTTACCCACTATACGAAAATAGTGCAGCAAAGGAAAGACAACCTGCCAGTAATATAAAAAAGTGCACAGCTCCAAAAAACAGTTAACAACTGAAAATATGCCCAAAACATTAAAAATGACAGTTAGAGATGTAGTGTACAGAATGTACGTTGAAAAAAAGCCAGTCACTTTAAAAACAACAAAATTTGAAAGACAAACAAATTCTAAATGCTGCAATATCAACGATTAGGAAACTCTTACAATGTATTGGTTTTGAATTCAAGAAAGATTGCAACCGTAGAGCACTATGTGAAAAAGCTAGTGTAGCGTCATTGCGAATGACTTTTTTTTAAAAAATATATTGATAATACAAATTCACCATCAACCATTCAACCTCTAAAACATTTTAAATATTGCTGGAAACAAATTTAAGTAGTGACGTTTGGCTGCATCTGCACGACATTCTTCAAGTATCTCTGTTTCTTTCTATTAAATGTGTCAGCCGACAGAATACGTCACACGTACAGTGTTGGTCTTGTTTCGTTCGCAGATGTCACTACGACATACGCCTTTGTCGGAAATATGAATCTGCAAGCAATTAACAAAGACAGAAATGCGTTCAGTTTGTGCTGTGAAAATAAAGCGCTAATCCGAAACTAAAAAATGCTGATCGTAAGAACTATACCAGACCGACGAGTTTTTCAACGAGTGCATAACCACCCATGTGAACACGGACCTTTCCCGAAATCGTCAACTGAGCGTCCAATACAGCAAGTACTAAACAATGAGGACAACATACTGCGAGAAATTGATAATAATCCCAACACCTCGGTTCGTCGTGTATCTGCACAAGTTAATGTAACACGAATGCGTGTTTGGAGAACATTCAAACGTCATGGCTTATATCCATTTCATAGCTGTTCAGCCCTCTTACCTACAGATTTCGCTAGTCGTATGGAATTTTGCCGTTGGATCATTCAAAATCGAAACTACGTAATAGAATTTTATTCAGGGATGAGGCAATATGGTATACCAAACACCATCAGAGACTGTTGAAGATCTTAGGAGACGCATTTTTGAGGTAGCAGAACTAATTCGGAATAACAGTGATATGTTATGTAGGAGAACCAGCTCTCTTAAGAAGAGCCAGAATGTGTCTCGAAAGCAACGGTGGCCATTTTGAATAATCTTTATAGTGAATGTAAACTAAAATAAAACTTAATATTGGCTTTTCTGAAATTGTAATTATTTAATACACATTAATTTAACAGTCTGTATTTTTAAAACGGTTTACTTTCGGGCATAACTATATTAGAATTCCTAACCATATTGGGTCTAAAGATTACATACACGAAGTGTAGTGACCTCACGTCGTGGGACACCCTGTAGTGAATAAGTAGTCCCCAGCCTTTCACGCCCCACTGTTGGGCATCGGCCTCTTCTCTGCCACGTGTTTCTCCTCAGCGCTAAGGTACAACACAGAGGACCTACAGTTTAAGATAGAATCAAACCAGCACAAATTCCAGAGAAGATTTGATTGAAAAATTATGAATGTTTGGCTGCAGCGCAAGATTTTTATAAGCTGCTTTAGAAATATACTATTGGAAATAGGTAAGATGGGTTAAACTATGCGAAGTCAAATAAAAATTTTATTCATTTTTCTTATAACATTTCCCAAAATATATTAATTCAACAACAAAAAAGTTCAAAATGAACGTGAAACGTAAAATATAAATATGGAAATAAAAATCTTAAAGGATCTTTTAATACATATTGTATTGCTTTCCTATTTCAAGGAAGCATATCTAAACATATATTTGGTTTTTATCAAGAACGGCTTCCCAAGACAACTAATGAAAAGCTGATTCTCGATGTATCTAATAGATATCGTTTCATCTAATTTCTAACAATTTAAATGCAACTTCCTCTGTTCGCCTTAGAAGACTGAATAATTACCCAGCGGTATTAATTTGCAAGCCTTTTTGCCCTTCACGAGCTGAAAAAATTAGAACCTGTCACCGGGGAAACGCAATTAAACTTCAGAGAAAAAGTTAATCTTGAAATCCGAGTCCATCAAAGCCAGATTACAAAGAATCTGACAAAAGACGTGAACCAATAAATGATCGTCACACATGAAAGCTCGCTTGCGTATGTCGAGCATACGCGTCTGTTCGCCCATCCGTGACATTAACTCGCCCGTAGAGGCTGTCAAATCAGGATGTGTTTTGTTACATGGTCTGAGTAGGCCGGTGATGGGAAACATCAGAAAGCTTTGTGTACCGCGCTCTCTGATCACACCTGCTGAAATTATACCGATAAAGTTGGTTATTTACCTCTTCACAAAAAGATTCGAGAAATTACCTTTTATTGTGTAAGTCTCAGTTTCAATCTCGCGCAAATACGCTTAGCTGGTATCGCTAGAATATCCCGATTCTACAATTACTCGAAATATTTGCATTATTAAGTGTGAAAATCCATACAAACCTAAGAATATCAGAGGCACATAACATGGCAACAATACACATTAGCACTCCCTCAATAATACAATAGAAGGTAACTAAACGCATGAGAAAGCAGATTTCTAAATAAAACTCTAGTCATAGAATGACATGCGGCGTGGTTCACGCTTAGCGATTTCCATTATAATATGAAACAAATCTTATCCGAACTTGGCTTATAGGTAGGATATTTCAAACCAAACTTATTCACGATATACCTTATGCACACGCTACGATATTGCTGTTAAAATCGCTTTAAGTGAACGTGAACGTATATGTTAAATTGTCTTTGCAGTCGCTTATTTCGGTGATTGCCAGCCCTATCCGCTGCAAATTTCGCCATTTAACCATTGTCATCGCATTATCTATTTTATCTACAACAATTATAGATGCTTTGCTTTATAAAATTAATATGCTTTTTTTAAATACTTTGTCTAGAATCTTGACAAAACACCATGATAAACTGAAGGCGCACTCGAATAATATTGGAAACTTTAATGCTTTTATTATACACTACTTATCACTTATCAGAAATGTAAAGAATTTTGTAGGTTAACCTGCACATGCAAAGGTCAGATTCAAGAACTTATATGTGAAAAAATCGAAAGCTGTCACTATTTGTTTAATCTAGTTCATAAACACTTCCAGAACGCTATCTTGATTGTTGAAACCTGCGAGTAACATTCATATCGTTAATATTGCATAACTATACGAACAATCTTACAAATTGTACTACAAAACACAGGTACAATGATCTAAGTTTGCACAAGTATTTAAAATGTTCAATAATCGATATTGCGTATGCAACCTACCGTGCTCCGAAGGGCACAGAAAGCCGTCGGTCCCGGTTGTCATAGAAACATCTTTGAAAATATTGTAAACCATGTAGTGGAACTCCTCTTACGTATGAGATGAGTTAGGTTAGCCTTCAGTCCGGTATACATACAGAGAGGACTAAAAGAACTTGCTAATTGTAGGTAAGCAGTAGGACAGGCTGTGGTCCTAAACACAAAGGAAGAACAAGAAGCTCCAAAATAAAACATATCTATTCTACTGTCGATTTCGGATTTTAGAAAAAATTATACTCCCAATGGTTTTTTGTAATCTAAGAAGTTGTTTGGCAGTTTGGGATTTTCGACAAATGTAATGAAACGTACGAAATCTACGGTTGAAATAAAAGTGAGTGCGCCTTATTTGCATTATGGAAGTTAAATAAGGCTAAAACACTAAATACTTCAAAATGTATTAATTTCGTATGTTAAGCTCTGCACTATCTTAGAAGCATTCTTTTAATTTCCGGTTTTACTTGCAACTTAGAAATACAAATATAATTAATTTTACATACATTTACAGGGTGTCTGCTAAAATCAGCTTGATATCTCGGTTATTTGAAGTATAAGAAAAGTTATTTTTTGGCAGATTGTAACAGGCAGAACCTTCTTTATGTTTACATAAAAGTTCTTCTAGCTTTTCAAAAGATATTAAACAATTATTTATAAATACGCATAAATTCTATTTTTTGAACAAATTTAAACATTTAGTGTTGATTATTACTTGAATCATTGTTTTCTGTTAAGAGTTCTGATAAAATATTTGAAAATATGTTGTGAATTTTCTCTGTTGGTTCAAATTAATGCGGCGTAAACGTAAACCCGTAAATGATACAAAAGTATATCTAACTGAAATCACATACCGGGAAAATTGGATACTCTCTTCCTAGATATTTTTAAAGGAGGCATTTACATTTACATATTAGTTTATGTTAACTGTTATAGATTGCAGTCATAAAGACTTTAGTTTGTTTAGCTTAAATCTATTTTTAAACTACTTAAAGAACCTGATTTGCGAAGTACGGCCATTGGGGAACAACAATTATTCTGCTGCTTTGCATTATGCTTCAGGTGACCAAGTAGTTCTGAATATTAAAAACTAATACTTTTTTCCAGTAGAGTAAATCAGAGAAACTGTATAAGTTATAACTAATTATCGTTTTCCTTCCAAGATGACGAATTTGATTAAATAATCATTTAAATAATTAGATATAGTAGAAATGATCTGTTGAAAAATTGAAAGGTATCAGGGCCTTCTAATTAATAAACCTGTCTGTTACCATTTCACGAAGTACCCTGGAATCAAAAATACTTTTACAATTCTTTGTTTAGTAATATAAAATGCTACCTTATTCTTAAAACCTTCGTTCTCTATTTATACCATATTTTTTTGGGACAATTTTACATGAGAAGCACTTTATGTGGCAAATTATTTGTATTATTCTCCTTATATTGTTCTTCTTAATCTTAATCATCCTCTTAAGAAGAAGAAGAAGAAAAAGAAGAAGGTGAAGCAGCAAGAGAAAGAGAAGAAGAAGTATTCAATTAAATTCATATAACAATATTGCAA